>CAUVYP010000435.1:262500-278523 GCA_963556195.1 Sepiola atlantica | reverse complement strand
GTTATTGGCATAACATATAAAGTTATCTTGTGAGATTTTAAAAGTTGGACCTTGATAGCATTTAAGCTGGCATGTCAAATGTTGATTCTGACTAGCCAATTTTTATTTGTTATTGTTGTACCATGTTATTGGCATAACATATAAAGTTATCTTGTGAGATTTTAAAAGTTGGACCTTTGATAGCATTTAAGCTGGCATGTCAAATGTTGATTCTGACTAGCCAATTTTTATTTGTTATTGTTGTACCATGTTATTGGCATAACATATAAAGTTATCTTGTGAGATTTTAAAAGTTGGACCTTGATAGCATTTAAGCTGGCATGTCAAATGTTGATTCTGACTAGCCAATTTTTATTTGTTGTTGTTGTACCATGTTATTGGCATAACATATAAAGTTATCTTGTGAGATTTTAAAAGTTGGACCTTGATAGCATTTAAGCTGGCATGTCAAATGTTGATTCTGACTAGCCAATTTTTATTTGTTGTTGTTGTACCATGTTATTGGCATAACATATAAAGTTATCTTGTGAGATTTTAAAAGTTGGACCTTGATAGCATTTAAGCTGGCATGTCAAATGTTGATTCTGACTAGCCAATTTTTATTTGTTGTTGTTGTACCATGTTATTGGCATAACATATAAAGTTATCTTGTGAGATTTTAAAAGTTGGACCTCAATAGCATTTAAGCTGGCATGTCAAATGTTGATTCTGACTAGCCAATTTTTATTTGTTATTGTTGTACCATGTTATTGGCATAACATATAAAGTTATCTTGTGAGATTTTAAAAGTTGGACCTCAATAGCATTTAAGCTGGCATGTCAAATGTTGATTCTGACTAGCCAATTTTTATTTGTTATTGTTGTACCATGTTATTGGCATAACATATAAAGTTATCTTGTGAGATTTTAAAAGTTGGACCTCAATAGCATTTAAGCTGGCATGTCAAATGTTGATTCTGACTAGCCAATTTTTATTTGTTATTGTTGTACCATGTTATTGGCATAACATATAAAGTTATCTTGTGAGATTTTAAAAGTTGGACCTCAATAGCATTTAAGCTGGCATGTCAAATGTTGATTCTGACTAGCCAATTTTTATTTGTTATTGTTGTACCATGTTATTGGCATAACATATAAAGTTATCTTGTGAGATTTTAAAAGTTGGACCTCAATAGCATTTAAGCTGGCATGTCAAATGTTGATTCTGACTAGCCAATTTTTATTTGTTATTGTTGTACCATGTTATTGGCATAACATATAAAGTTATCTTGTGAGATTTTAAAAGTTGGACCTCAATAGCATTTAAGCTGGCATGTCAAATGTTGATTCTGACTAGCCAATTTTTATTTGTTATTGTTGTACCATGTTATTGGCATAACATATAAAGTTATCTTGTGAGATTTTAAAAGTTGGACCTCAATAGCATTTAAGCTGGCATGTCAAATGTTGATTCTGACTAGCCAATTTTTATTTGTTATTGTTGTATCATGTTATTGGCATAACATATAAAGTTATCTTGTGAGATTTTAAAAGTTGGACCTCAATAGCATTTAAGCTGGCATGTCAAATGTTGATTCTGACTAGCCAATTTTTATTTGTTGTTGTTGTATCATGTTATTGGCATAACATATAAAGTTATCTTGTGATATTTTAAAAGTTGGACCTCAATAGCATTTAAGCTGGCATGTCAAATGTTATTTCTGACTAGCCAATTTTTATTTGTTATTGTTGTATCATGTTATTGGCATAACATATAAAGTTATCTTGTGAGATTTTAAAAGTTGGACCTCAATAGCATTTAAGCTGGCATGTCAAATGTTGATTCTGACTAGCCAATTTTTATTTGTTATTGTTGTATCATGTTATTGGCATAACATATAAAGTTATCTTGTGAGATTTTAAAAGTTGGACCTCAATAGCATTTAAGCTGGCATGTCAAATGTTGATTCTGACTAGCCAATTTTTATTTGTTGTTGTTGTATCATGTTATTGGCATAACATATAAAGTTATCTTGTGAGATTTTAAAAGTTGGACCTCAATAGCATTTAAGCTGGCATGTCAAATGTTGATTCTGACTAGCCAATTTTTATTTGTTGTTGTTGTATCATGTTATTGGCATAACATATAAAGTTATCTTGTGAGATTTTACAAGTTGAACCTCAATAGCATTTAAGCTGGCATGTCAAATGTTGATTCTGACTAGCCAATTTTTATTTGTTGTTGTTGTATCATGTTATTGGCATAACATATAAAGTTATCTTGTGAGATTTTAAAAGTTGGAACTCAATAGCATTTAAGCTGGCATGTCAAATGTTGATTCTGACTAGCCGATTTTTATTTGTTGTTGTTGTATCATGTTATTGGCATAACATATAAAGTTATCTTGTGAGATTTTAAAAGTTGGACCTCAATAGCATTTAAGCTGGCATGTCAAATGTTGATTCTGACTAGCCAATTTTTATTTGTTGTTGTTGTATCATGTTATTGGCATAACATATAAAGTTATTTTGTGAGATTTTAAAAGTTGGACCTCAATAGCATTTAAGCTGGCATGTCAAATGTTGATTCTGACTAGCCAATTTTTATTTGTTATTGTTGTATCATGTTATTGGCATAACATATAAAGTTATTTTGTGAGATTTTAAAAGTTGGACCTCAATAGCATTTAAGCTGGCATGTCAAATGTAGATTCTGACTAGCCAATTTTTATTTGTTATTGTTGTATCATGTTATTGGCATAACATATAAAGTTATCTTGTGAGATTTTAAAAGTTGGACCTCAATAGCATTTAAGCTGGCATGTCAAATGTGTATTCTGGCTAGCCAATTTTTATTTGTTATTGTTGTATCATGTTATTGGCATAACATATAAAGTTATTTTGTGAGATTTTAAAAGTTGGACCTCAATAGCATTTAAGCTGGCATGTCAAATGTTGATTCTGACTAGCCAATTTTTATTTGTTATTGTTGTATCATGTTATTGGCATAACATATAAAGTTATCTTGTGAGATTTTAAAAGTTGGACCTCAATAGCATTTAAGCTGGCATGTCAAATGTTGATTCTGACTAGCCAATTTTTATTTGTTGTTGTTGTATCATGTTATTGGCATAACATATAAAGTTATCTTGTGAGATTTTAAAAGTTGGACCTCAATAGCATTTAAGCTGGCATGTCAAATGTTGATTCTGACTAGCCAATTTTTATTTGTTGTTGTTGTATCATGTTATTGGCATAACATATAAAGTTATCTTGTGAGATTTTACAAGTTGAACCTCAATAGCATTTAAGCTGGCATGTCAAATGTTGATTCTGACTAGCCAATTTTTATTTGTTGTTGTTGTATCATGTTATTGGCATAACATATAAAGTTATCTTGTGAGATTTTAAAAGTTGGAACTCAATAGCATTTAAGCTGGCATGTCAAATGTTGATTCTGACTAGCCGATTTTTATTTGTTGTTGTTGTATCATGTTATTGGCATAACATATAAAGTTATCTTGTGAGATTTTAAAAGTTGGACCTCAATAGCATTTAAGCTGGCATGTCAAATGTTGATTCTGACTAGCCAATTTTTATTTGTTGTTGTTGTATCATGTTATTGGCATAACATATAAAGTTATTTTGTGAGATTTTAAAAGTTGGACCTCAATAGCATTTAAGCTGGCATGTCAAATGTTGATTCTGACTAGCCAATTTTTATTTGTTATTGTTGTATCATGTTATTGGCATAACATATAAAGTTATTTTGTGAGATTTTAAAAGTTGGACCTCAATAGCATTTAAGCTGGCATGTCAAATGTAGATTCTGACTAGCCAATTTTTATTTGTTATTGTTGTATCATGTTATTGGCATAACATATAAAGTTATCTTGTGAGATTTTAAAAGTTGGACCTCAATAGCATTTAAGCTGGCATGTCAAATGTGTATTCTGGCTAGCCAATTTTTATTTGTTATTGTTGTATCATGTTATTGGCATAACATATAAAGTTATTTTGTGAGATTTTAAAAGTTGGACCTCAATAGCATTTAAGCTGGCATGTCAAATGTAGATTCTGACTAGCCAATTTTTATTTGTTATTGTTGTATCATGTTATTGGCATAACATATAAAGTTATCTTGTGAGATTTTAAAAGTTGGACCTCAATAGCATTTAAGCTGGCATGTCAAATGTTGATTCTGGCTAGCCAATTTTTATTTGTTATTGTTGTATCATGTTATTGGCATAACATATAAAGTTATTTTGTGAGATTTTAAAAGTTGGACCTCAATAGCATTTAAGCTGGCATGTCAAATGTAGATTCTGACTAGCCAATTTTTATTTGTTATTGTTGTATCATGTTATTGGCATAACATATAAAGTTATCTTGTGAGATTTTAAAAGTTGGACCTCAATAGCATTTAAGCTGGCATGTCAAATGTTGATTCTGACTAGCCGATTTTTATTTGTTGTTGTTGTATCATGTTATTGGCATAACATATAAAGTTATCTTGTGAGATTTTAAAAGTTGGAACTCAATAGCATTTAAGCTGGCATTTTAACTCCATTTTTCAACGTTATTTATACTAATTTGAGAAAAAATCAATGCTATCATGTATAATTTGAAAAATAATGCACGATAATGTCACGATAAACCAGAAATGATGTAGGAGTAAGGGAGTGCCAGGAAGAAATTCACTCACACTACAACCATTTTTTCCTTTCTTTCTTCTTTCCCTTTCACTCCCATGCTTTACTACCTTTCTTTCTTAATTATTAATAGACGCTAATATTCCTTCCCCCTCCCTTCCTCACTATGATCGTTCTGTTATCATGATATAATCCTTCCAGGCATTACCTCCTCCTTTCAGGCCAAATTGGGGGGATGTCGGCATTCACCGGTGGGGCGCCTCAGGCCAAATTGCGGGAGGGGGGAGTGTCGACATTCGCTGGTGTGAGCGCCTCAGGTCAAATTTGGGGGAGTGTCGGCATTTGCTGGTGTGAGCGCCTCATGCCCAATTTGGGGGAGGGGGGAGTGTCGGCATTCGCCGGTGGGGCGCTTCAGGCCTAATCTGGGGAGGGGGAATGTCGGCATTCGCCGTTGGGGCGCCCCAGACCCAATTTGGGGGAGGGGAAGTGTCGGCATTCGCCGGTGTGAGCGCCTCAGGTCAAATTTGGGGTAGGTGGAGTGTCGGCATTCACCGGTGGGGCGCCTCAGGCCCAATTTGGGGGAGGGGGAATGTCGGCATTCACCGGTGGGGCGGCTCAGGCCCAATTTTTGGGAGGGGGAGTGTCGGCATTCGCAGGTGTGTGCACCTCAGGCCAAATCTGGGGAGGGGATATTGTCGCCTATAGCCCGCGTGAGCACCTCAGGTCGTACTTTAGGGGAGCACGTATCAACCAAGGAAAACAAAATTTAAAAAGTAAAATGACAGTCTGATTTTTGATTCGAGAGTGTACGATCGACACCTATCGGATAGGACTAGATAATACACTTGATCTCAAGGCAAGCAATAATGGAGAGAAAAAATGCTACACTTTTATCTTGGCCAAAGGGCCGCGAATGAAAAATATTTTCAAAGTTAAGTGACTATTCATAAGATTTTAACCTCAGTACTGTCGTCGATTTTTGTTACTAAATTCACGAGTATGATTTTCTTTGAACAAACATTGATCCGTCAATCCGTCCACTAACGTCCATCCGTCCGTCCGTCCGTCCGTCCGTCCGTCCGTCCGTCCGCCCGTCCGTCCGTCCGTCCGTCCGTCTGTCTGTCTGTCTGTCCAGCTACGAAAGTTCATCTCTTCACCTACGTCTGACCGTCTGACTGTCCAGCTACGTCTGTCTGTCCAGCTACGTCCGTCCGTCCGTCTAGATACGTTCGTCCGTAAATCCGTAAATCTTGCCCTAAATTGTGTCCGGTTGTATCAGGTCATCCCATAACTTCTGTCCGAATGCATCAATAACATCATAGGAAGGCTACGTTAAGAGTGTGCAGTGAAACAAGGGTTGCTCAATCACATCAGAACCTAGCAACAGGTAAGAGTTATTTCAGTAGTGCTCAGGAGGCCTCCTTGATTTTCAAAGTACTCGGCGTCGTTCGGGAGAAAATTGCTCAATGTCCTAGATAGAGTTACTGTAGTGATAGATTTGTATATAATATTTAAACAGCATCTACACTTCTTTTCGGACTATTGTGCAGATGAAAAGGAGGAGGAATCGGTAAGAGTGCTTTTAGTAGTGCTCTGTATGCCTCCTTGATTTTCTAAGTACTCGGCGTTGTCCGGGAAAAATTGCTCAATATCCTAAATAGATAGAGCTGCTGTAGTTATACATTTGTATGATATTTTAACACCATTTACGTTTGTTTTTTCGGACTATTGTGCAAATGAACAAGAGGAGGAATCAGTAAGAGTGATTTCAGTAGTGCTCTCGATGCTTCCTTTATTTTCTAAGTACTCGGCGTTGTCCGGGAGAAAAGTGCTCACTGTCCTAGATAGAGCTACTGTAGTGATAAGTTTGTATAATATTTAAACAGCATCTATGCGTCTCTTCAGACTATTGTGCCCATACAAATGAGTGGAAATCTGTAAGAGTGATTTCAGTAGTGCTCCTTGATTTTCTAAGTACTCGGCGTTGTCCGGAAATGATGAAGAATAGCATGAGAGGTCTGAAAATGATGAAGAATATCATGAGGAGATTGAAAATGATGAAGAATATCATGGGAGGATTGAACATCATGAAGAATATCATGAGAGGGTTGAAAATGATGAAGAATATCATGATGGGATTGAAAATGATGAAGAATATCATGAGAGGATTGAAAATGATGAAGAATATCATGAGAGGATTGAAAATGATGAAGAATATCATGATGGGATTGAAAATGATGAAGAATATCATGAGAGGATTGAAAATGATGAAGAATATCATGAGAGGATTGAACATCATGAAGAATATCATGAGAGGATTGAAAATGATGAAGAATATCATGAGAGGATTGAAAATGATGAAGAATATCATGAGAGGATTGAACATCATGAAGAATATCATGAGAGGATTGAAAATGATGAAGAATATCATGAGAGGATTGAAAATGATGAAGAATATCATGAGAGGATTGAAAATGATGAAGAATATCATGAGGGGATTGAAAATGATGAAGAATATCATGAGGGGATTGAAAATGATGAAGAATATCATGAGAGGATTGAAAATGATGAAGAATATCATGAAGGGATTGAAAATGATGAAGAATAGCATGAAGGGATTGAAAATGATGAAGAATAGCATGAGGGGATTGAAAATGATGAAGAATATCATGAGGGGATTGAAAATGATGAAGAATATCATGAGGGGATTGAAAATGATGAAGAATATCATGAGAGGATTGAAAATGATGAAGAATATCATGAGGGGATTGAAAATGATGAAGAATATCATGAGAGGATTGAAAATGATGAAGAATAGCATGAAGGGATTGAAAATGATGAAGAATATCATGAGAGGATTGAACATCATGAAGAATATCATGAGAGGATTGAAAATGATGAAGAATATCATGAGAGGATTGAAAATGATGAAGAATATCATGAGAGGATTGAACATCATGAAGAATATCATGAGAGGATTGAAAATGATGAAGAATATCATGAGAGGATTGAAAATGATGAAGAATATCATGAGAGGATTGAAAATGATGAAGAATATCATGAGGGGATTGAAAATGATGAAGAATATCATGAGGGGATTGAAAATGATGAAGAATATCATGAGAGGATTGAAAATGATGAAGAATATCATGAAGGGATTGAAAATGATGAAGAATAGCATGAAGGGATTGAAAATGATGAAGAATAGCATGAGGGGATTGAAAAATTCGGACTACTGTTCTCATCTTGAGTGTTATTCTCGCAACGTTTCGGTCCATGTAACCTCTGATCTTTTTCAAGTGTATCTTGTCGAACTTGGGAATCTTTCTGTCGAACTCGGGAATCTGTACGGAAAGTTGAATGGAATCCTTTATTTAATCCACGGGGGGTAGCATGCTCTCGTTCCGTCAGCCATGATTGGCTACATGTCCTAAGTAATTGCGGACGCGTCGTCTACCGGATAATAGACTAAGTAACATTCAGTTGTAATCGGCGCTCTTTCGCAGGTCGATGGTTCAGTCCTCAATGCAGGCAATATCAAGAATACAATTGCGAATTACAATGCTGACCCTAACCCTGACCCTGACCCTGACCATGACCCTGTGTTAATATGTGTCATCTCTATTCCGCAATTGAGTTTTGTTGTTTCGGCCCAAAACACACGATATATTTGATCTTTTATATATGTATTTTATATATTTTTATATATTTTCAAAGTTTAATTTTATTACCTGCAGTAATGTCAATGCGGTAATGGTCCTCTGAGGAGAAGATTTTCTTTGAAAACTTATGAGTTAAGGACTTTAAATGTCTTTGCTTGAACTTTGAATTGTAATAAAATTTGAGTCGCACCTTATTTTATTCTTTCACTTTATCTAATGCTATTAATGCTCTATCCAGTATATTGAGCTTCATTTTTATCCGGATGTTCACTAATTAAAGATATTAGTTGCCTCTTATATCTTTTGTTTTATTTACCATATATATATATATATAGTCTCGGAAGTTTCTCAACCATTAAAACTATATAAAAAAATTTTTTTTTAAATATATATATATATATATATATATAAAAAACTTATAGTCTCAAGTCTTCCAGTGGAAAATCACTCATGTAAGTCAATTTATTTTTTACAGTTATAATATTAGTTAGTTTCTAACACTATTTTAAGGGATCATCAGTTGTTTACCATGAAAAACTGTTTCGGGAACATATATATATATATATATATATATATATATATATATATATATATATAAGTAGGGGTGGGCTATAGAAACAAAATTTTTCAAATTTATGCCAAAAGTGGCTTATTACCTTCATTTATATGTAACTAGATGGGAACAAGTGATTTTTTTCAAAACGGGTCAAAATTGGAGGGTCGCAAGCCTCAAACGAGATTTGGCCGCATCGATCCGCGAAAACGGCCAAAATTTCACCCCAAAAGACATTTAGCGACTTATTGCAAGTCTTAGGGTACATTTTTTGACCATCGATTACACAATTTTTTACCACGACTCCCAAAAATCGATGAAAATGGCCCTAAATTCTCAATTTCTTGGATATGATACTGTAAAACTCCACAGTGTATGAAGCATTGATTTGGTACAGAAGCATCTAAAATTTGCATATCAACTCATTAAGATACTTATCATTAACCAGTAAAATATCAATATAATGCTTTAAAGAGTTCATCTATCACATCATAATTCTCTAGCACAAATACTGGTTTCCGTTTCGTCAAGTCCCATACACCAATGACATTGCACGGCAAAAATTGAATTTTCAATATCTTCTGCTCCTCAATCCGCGAAGGATATTGCTATGTTTTCTTTCTATTGTGGTTGGGAAGTGGTTCTAGATATTCCGCAATATATTCATCCATCCCAACTTTCTCCCGTGTCATACCAATGAACCACTCTCGTCCCTTCGGTGTATCCCATATGGCAACGCACGGTTCGTTCAGCTGAACATCATCCCCCTGATCAGTATCGGTGAGCACAGGTGGACACTCGCCAGATTGATGCAGCTCATTGTACATACTATCAGCATCTGGAAACGAAATTGCTTCTTCACTTGGTGTCTCATGACTGCCAGACAGAAGAATCCCCCGATTTATCTTCATCTGTACTACAGGCATCGACTTCACCAGGTACAAATGAGGGAAATCTTTGCAGTCTTGAGGGTTCAGTTCTTTTCTCAGGAGGATTTCGTTCCACAAAGTTCTCTTCTTGTCCTTTTCTTCTCCCATTGACTTCAATCCCACCTCAAGCTCCTTTACTGAAGTGAATGGACCACCATGACTTTTGCAGATTTTCAGAAATTCGTTTGCGCGATCCACCTTTTTAAGCGCTTTGATCTTCTTTTCTGAGAGCTTTCTTCTGGTGATTTCCTCTTGGCTCTTGAACCACTGTTTCTCCTGTTCGTCCAACAGCTTAGCAATTGCTCTCGTTTCTTTATCAATCGACACGACTTTCGACTGATAGAGAGTCATGTCATCTCTCATGCTGCTTGCTGTGAAATTTCGGTTGGAGCAAAATGCAGCACGAATAGCTATCTTATCCATATGGAATGTGTCGATAAGCCACTTACGTGCAAGAGACTTTTGATCAAAAAAGAATCTACGCTCATGGTCATCAAAATCATCAGGGTTCACATCTTTTCCCAACAGGTTGAAAAGGACAGTGTTCTCGTTTCCATATGATCATGTTCACACGTCTGGAACCTTTTGCTTTGTAGACGTTCGTGTCGTAGACTTTTAGCAATCGATCAAATTTATGTTTGATCCCAGGTATCATTACATAATGAACATCACTTCCAAAGGCTTTCTGCCACAATTGTAGGAGCCGCAAAGAGAACTGATGAACATGGTTTTTCTGTGTTATGGTACTGTATTTGGCAGCATGATGTTGTACAGCCTCAGTCGGAAGAGAATCAAGCAGAAGAAAAGTCCAATCATCATAACTGTAATTCTCATCAATCTGCCTGCTGCACCAGCCATGTTCACTGCATTTACTAACTGAAAAAGAAAACATAGTGCAATGAATCATTTCACAATTAGTGCAATGTAGTGTCATCAAGTCCATTTAAAGAAGACAATGAATTGCTATTAAAAGGAAACATTTCCTTATATGGTAATTGTCATTAAAACTCAGTTTTGGCCCTTTTTCTCTTATTTTTTACCACTTTTTGTCATTTTTAACACTTAAGAACACCAAAAAAGAATGGGAGAAGATAGCAGGGTGCCCATTTCAGTTTTTCCCAACTGTTAGGAGCCATACAGAGTTGTTTTATAGACATGGGGAGATGATAATAGCTGTTTTTCGGCCAAAAACCGCCATTTTGGCTTATTTTGGGGCAATTTTGACCCATTTTGGACCCTGAGATACCCTAAGAAGCCCTATACGTGTAGGACAGTACATGAGAATGACAGATTCTGGTATATAAAGGCATTTCTGGTCAAAAAATGTACCCTAAGACTTGCAATAAGTGGCTAAGTATCTTTTGGGGTGAAATTTGAGCCGTTTTCGCAGATTGACGTGGCCAAATCTCGTTTGAGGCTTGCGACCCTCCAATTTTGACTCGTTTTGAAAAAAATCACTTGTTCCCATCTAGTTACATATAAATGAAGGTAATAAGCCACTTTTGGCATAAATTTGAAAAATTTTGTTTCTATAGCCCACTCCTAATATAAGAAAGAAGAGTGATAAACATGTACGAATGTGCAAATTTATTTCAAACTTCGATTGTTCAATGCAAGGTATATTCTGTAATAAAATTATGTTTATTATTCTTTCCTTAAGCCTTAATAATTCCTTTGATGATAAGATCTCGATCTTTGAAAAGCCTTGGCTTAAGGAAAGAATAATAAACATAATTTTATTACAGAATATACCTTGCATTGAACAATCGAAGTTTGAAATAAATCTGGACATTCGCACATGTTTATCACTCTTATTTCATCTATCTTTATATATATATATATATAAATATCTCGTATATTGAGCGTAAACCATTTCACTATAGGTTCTATTTACTAAAAGTTTACTTTTAGTTTATATTTGATTATATATATATATATATATATATATATATATATATATATATATATATATATATGTTTATGTTTTCGTCTTTTAAGGGAAGTGGGGTCTGATCAACTCTGCTGGGAAACCATGAAATTAAATACGGTCTTGTTTTTAAATTCCCGAAACAGTTTTTCATGATAAACAACTGATGATCCCTTAAAATAGTGTTAGAAACTAACTAATATAATAACTGTAAAAAATAAATTGACTTACATGAGTGATTTTCCACTGGAAGACTTGAGACTATAAGTTTTTTTTTTATATATATTTTTTATATATATATATATATATATATATATATATATATATATATATATATATATATATATATATTTTATATAGTTTTAATGGTTGAGAAACTTCCGAGACTATATATATATATATATATATATATATATATATATATATATATTAACAAATTTGTAAATATCTGGTGTGAAACGTACGTCAGAAACAAAAAAATTGTTTTGAAGATGATATATAAACATATTTGAATTTTTTTTGTTTGTCTGCTTGACAAAGTGGAATTAAAAGTATTCACTGATATTTAAAAGAGATTGAAAGCACAGAGGCACAATTTTCGACGACATATGAAGATGAAGAAATTATAAAATCAGTTATGGATTGATTTTTTCCTTTGGTCATTGGAACGCACCTATAATCTATATATGCTCTGTAGCTTGTAATACAACTTCATTGAGCTTGCAATTTGGAACATTTTCAGATATTATAGAAGGTATATACTTTTAAAAATATATTTTTTGTAAGAAAACAAATATATATATATATATAAAAAATATAACAAATATGTATATATATATATATATATATATATATATATATATATATATATATATATGATAATTTTATTTACACAGACATGTACAAAATCTGCGACACTGGCATGTCGATGTTATCGATCAACAGTTACTATAAACTGAGATCTCATCAGGCAGAGTTAGAATCCGATCTTAACTTCAGATCGATTCTAACTCTGCCTGATGAGATCTCAGTTTATAGTAACTGTTGATCGATAACATCGACATGCCAGTGTCGCAGATTTTATACATGTCTGTGTAAATAAAATTATCATATATAAAGCTCTATTTTGATATTGAGCACTTTTTATAAACCCGGTTAAAATTCTCTGGATTACCACCCTGTGGATATTTTTCACCTGGATTATTACCATTATTATATATATATATATATATATATATATATATATATATATATATATATATATATATATGTAAAGGAGTAAGGCTACCGACATTTGTAAAATGTTTTTTCATTTATTTATTATTTTGTTGTTTTATCATTTTATAATTTTATATAACGCGTTTCAAGCGGTGGTCCGCTTTCATCAGATATGTAAATCCAAATATATATATACTAGCGGAATCCGTCGCCCGGCGTTGCACGGGAGAAAGTACTACCTATTGCATGACGTCGAATGAAAAAAAAACTGTCTATAGTTACCGTGTTGGCCAATGTTTTGAATTAAAAAAAAAAGAAAAAAAGTGGGCACGTAGAATGGGATCGAACGCTGAAACAGTCGATCATGAAACCTGCTTTCTTAACCACTGCGCCAAAGTTACGACTTAAAAATACATGTGGAAATAGGCCAACTCATAGGTAGAATGAGGAAGAACGTAATCTGATATTCGCGGAAAATCATCGGAGTGAACGGGAGCGGTCATTAAGTCTTTGCGTATTATGTAGTAAATTAATATCAGGCAAATAATAAATAAGGACGGACTGTTTTGTGAAAAGTAAACTGTGTTTATTAGTTCCCGGTGTCGATGAGTAGAGTGACAGTACATAATTGTTAGGGAGAAAAGTTTTTGCTACCACCTATATCGAGTTGGTTTTTGGAGAGTCGTGGATGGCGGGCCAAATGTAATATTTAGTGTTATGTAGAAAAAAATAATAACAAATTTACTAAAACACGCTCGAGTGAATAAGTGTAATATAATGGTGAGTTTAGTAGCCTGTGATGCATGTGGTTATTTTCCTATACTCCGAGAAGGTACAGGGGAAAAATCGTCTTTACTTTATATATATATATATATATATATATATATATATATATATATATATATATATATATATATATATATATATATATATATATATATATATATAACAGGCTTAAACAGGATGTAACACAGACATAATTTCAGTTATATTAAAATCATTCAGAGATGTAGACAATCAAATATCGCCTTCTGTTCGTTAGGGATTTGTCATGTCTGGTGAGAAAAGATTACTTATTTTTCGTTCTGCTAGCAAGATGAGATTGGGATGCAGTCTTTTTTTGCTCAATTCGGATTTAACGGGTTTTCTAATTAAACAACGAACTTTGATTTGACTTGGGTTGCACATTTCGGGATTTTGGAACTTTGATTGGACTTTCTATATTATTTGATTTATTTATCATTAACATTGAATATTGACACATTTCGGGACTGGATAACTTTGTCGGCACCTTCAATTACACGTATTTGGACTGCTGTTTGTAACTTGGAGTAATGTATTTCCTGATTATGCTTCTCAATACGTATGACCTGGATGGACTGTATGGATTCAACAATAAGTATGTTTTTGGGTTGATATGTTTTGATGTTATGTATTTTTGTGTATTTGTGTATATAATTTTATATATTTTCAAAGCGTAATTTTATTACCTGTAGTAGTATAACTGCGGTAATGGTCCTCTGAGGAGAAGAATTATCTTTGAAAACTCATGAGGTAAGGACTTAAGGATACTTTGCTTGAACTTTGAATTCTAATAAAATTTGATTGACACCTTATTTTATTACTTCATTTTATATTATAATATTAATGCTCTATCCAGTATATTGAGCTTCAGTTTTTATCCGGATGTTTCACTAATTATAAGATATTAGTTGACGCTTATATCTTTTGTTGGATTACTTTATATATATATATATATATATATATATATATATATATATATATATATAATCTCATATATATATATGTGTGTACATATCAGGAGGTTTAAATTGCTTTTATACGTGAATCTTTTACCTGAGGTTTTTATATGAAAACTTGGATTTTCCTCAAGTATACTGGTGAAATTTGACTTTGTGTCAATATACGCATGACAGGCGTCGGTCGGATGGCTTCATATTAAATTTTTATTTTTGTTTTGTTCCAGCTGTAGATGCATATTGACTGGACTCTTTATATTTTTATACTCCCCTTCTATTTTGATTAATCTAAGTTAAGTGTGTAGCTTGTCTTCCGTTTTTATTCCCCCCCCCCTCTTTGCCTAATATATATATATATATTTTTTGGCTGGTGCATATTTCTTTTCTGTCATTTTCAATATATAACTGTCCCGTTAGCATTCTGAGAAGACTGGGAAGTCGAAATAAATTATGAATGCTGACAGTTGCAATGTGTTTGTGATTTTTTTTCTTCTATATTTTATTTTTGCTCTTTTTTCTACATTGAGCTTTCTTACTCGGATTTCTTACCAACATTATTCACTTTCACGCTATATATATATATATATATATATATATATATTGTTAAATGCAACTTTAATTCCTATATAATTTTATTTCTAGCTACCATATCGCAGAATGGTTATTGGGTGTAGTGTTTAGATATTATTTACCATATCACACGGTAGTCTTAAGGGTAGTATATTATTATTATTATTTGATTATTATTATTTATTTATTTATTTATATATAAGTGAAATTTTAAGCTAAATTATTTCGACACTTGATTATTGGGGAAATGGTAGTTTGATCTGTACCATTGGAGAGCCATGAATATTATAACTGTCCTGTTTTTAAATCTCCAAAACAGTTACATGGTAAACAGCTGATGATCCCCGTGTTAATATTAGATGCTTACGTTAAGGTCTCTTGTTTTTGTTTCACTGTTAGATACTTAATCCCCCTGTTTATTTTATTTACTTACTATTATATTGTTTTATTTATTTATGAATTTTCCAACGAATGTTAAGTCTGCAATATTTTGGATTTAGTAAGTTTCTCTGGGAATTTAAACTGCATTTTCCTTTTTTCTGTCTTTTTGTTTAAAATAACTCAAAGCTTCTTTAGACTATATATATATATATATATATATATATATATATATATATATATATATATATATATAAATTAAATTGCATCATGTTTTGGTTTTCAAAGTTTAATAATAATAATAATATATATATATATATATATATATATATATATATATATATATATATATATATATATATATATATATATATTATGTTAAATTTGGAAAACCC
>CAUVYP010000435.1:167500-252500 GCA_963556195.1 Sepiola atlantica | reverse complement strand
CGAGGTGTCTGTTAAATTAAACTCTCCCTACCTTGATGTTGCATATGATGCTATCCCACACTCTAACCTGGGCAACACCGGGTAGCTCTGCTAGTTTATATACATAAGCGTAAATGGTAAACACTCGATCATGATTCCAGTCAGTCTAGCGATCGTGTTTCTATTCCCAGGTTTTCCTGAAATATTTTTTTGATTTCTCAAGTATATAATATAATATTTATACAAGTATATATGAAATACATATTTATAAAGCGACTTTCAATCTTAAATGGAACTGCCCGACAGACTTTAACCCACCCATGACGTCACCAGTTGGCCGCTCCCGGGCTGGTTAGTCACGTGATCCTGTTGGTACAAAAGTTGCTGCTCCGAAGAAGGCCGCGGTTGTCGAAGAGGCCTCTCATAAGATCACACCCACCCCCACGTTGTGTTTGTTTAGATAAGTGGGTGATGGTTGAGGGGGAATCAGTGACTCGGGATCCCTGTGGAATGAAAGGTCATTCATGCAGAACTGTTGAAGGGAAGAAATCAAGTCCGTTGTGGTTTTCTCAGAAAATAATTATTCTTAATAATGAATACTGAAATAAAATATACACGTGTTGAGTCACTAGGCCAGTTGGCCAGATAATGTTGAGTTCACTCTGGTATGTAATTGGACCGATGGACAATTTATCCCTCTATCAGTGGCATGCTGTTCTAAGCTTGGGCGAGGACACACGTATCCCAATAGGTGTGATATCTTTCACGGATAGAGAAGGGTTCTTATGTCCGTTTCTCTCATTGATTGATTGACAGTCTGCTTGGTGTAACTCTGGCTAGTCCTCGCCAAATGCTTATCACCGACTGGCTAACTCTCTCAACTTCAACTCACTTATATGGAAATCGCTTGTGAATCTAACAACAAGGTTCAACTTCGATAATGTTATTGAGACATAAGATGTTTATAGATCACTCTGATAATATAAATCAAACTTGAAAATTGTTTATCCTTATCCAAATTATAAGTATATTACATTTCCACTGTTTTCCAATTCGAAACAACAAGGTTCAATTCCGATAATGCCATCTGAGATTGAAGATGTTTTGAGGTCACTGATCATATAAATTGATATATGAACTTGTTTATCTTCAGTGGATAAATATTATTTATCAAGCTAATTCTCATTTTGTTTATTTGAGGTCCAATGTTGGTTAATGTTTATGGATACATAAGAGGTCTATAGGTCACTCTGACAATATAATTGATATATGAACTTGTTTATCTTCAGTGGAGAAATGTTATTTATCAAGCTAATTCTCATTTTGTTTATTTGAGGTCCAATGTTGTATAATGTTTATGGATACAGAAGAGGTCTATAGGTCACTCTGACAATATAAATTGATACTCTTATTTCAAACCAGAAATTATATTATATTCTACTGGGCCAATTTATACTAGCTGGGCGCCGACCTTCGTAGGGCCAGTTAATATTGTCATATTTCCAATCGATTTTAATATTTTTTTTATCTAATTCTGTTCGATATTCAATTTTAAATAGTGATATTTAGAGAAGAGAGGAGGAATTTTTACTCTCATTCTCAGATCTCCTCCTACTGTCACTCATGAACACCGGGAACAAATTTAATAAGATACAATTTTTATGGATTTACCAATAGTGAACACTATTTTCATTTTTACTTTGTAGCATTAATTCCCTTCTCAAACCACCAGGTAGCGCCAAACTTGATTTGTCTCCCTTGTTGGTAGGCAGGGGACACCCTGATCTGCCTCATAAAAAGGGATGAACAGACTCGCTCTCTCTCTCTTTCTCTCTCACAACGTGCTGACTGCTGCTATCACAATGTGCTCACACACACAAGGACACTATCTCGGTATGTAAGAACTATTCTCCACTCACACGCATACATATACAATATTCAGACTCTCTACTTTAGACATGTCTATACACACACATACATACACACACATCATTCCACCTACACTTTCTTGAATACGTTTTAATAAATACTATTTTATAGAATGTTTTATTGAATTATATTTTCTTCGACTTGTTACTTTGCTCTCATTAGCACATGCTTGTGAACACAAATATATATATATATATATATATATATATATATATATATATATATATATATATATATATATGTTAAATAAAAAACTATTGTATACAACATAGCTCTAGCCTTACACTATTGAGCTATTACGATTACTTTGTGGTATAACATTTTAATATTCGAATAGGCTATATTGCCGGTCCCGGCAAAATAACGATTCCTGCGTTATTTTGCCGTGACCGGCAATATAACGATTCCTGCGTTATTTTGCCGGTTCATGTATATTTAACTAAATTGTTAAACATACAGTGACGCCCGGCACAATAATGAGTCTTACGTTATTTTGCCGGCTCATGTTTATTTAACTATAAATTACTTTTTTTATTATTATTTAAATTATTTTTTTTGTATTATTTAAAACTTTATCAAACGAAATTTCATTTATAATTTAAAACTTTGCCTGATTTTTTTTAATTTTTTTTTTATTATTTAAAACTTTGCCTGATTGATTTTTTTTGTTTGTTTTTAATTAACCTTTGCCTGATTGATTTTTTGTATAATTTAAAACTTTATTAAGCGACAATATATTTTAAAATAACGATAAAATTAATTTTTACTTCCGGTTGATTCGATTAGGAGTGAACTCTTCAAAATTACGACTTATTTTATGATTTCATTGAAAGAACATTTTAAAATAGAAACTGTTTAAATCCAGTGATTTTCTGTATATTTTAACATTATCGAAGTTTTTCTTCATAAAGAAAATCAGAATTTTACATTAAAATCCTTCCTTTGTAAAGCACATTTTTAACAAGTAAATGTTACCAAAGGCAACATAAATTATTCTTCTACCTGTATAAGTTTATTTATTTATTTGATTGTTTATTTTTATAAAAAAAAATCATTTATCAAAATAAATAATAAACTAAACAAATAAACTTATACAGGTAGGTAGAATAATAATTTATGTTGCCTTTGGTAACATTTATTTGTTGCTTATTTTTTCTTTATATATAACTTAAGGAAAATTTCAATTACTTAAATCGAGAGCAGACTTAGTAATGTTGGGAAAATTCATCAACATTAATTCTATTATGAAAAGTAAGCAGATATTTCTTTAACCGACACAATAGGGCAGGTCGATTTTTTTTATTTCTTTAACCGACACAACTGATGATGAAAACAAATTGTTTTTAAATATTTGCCCTTATTTATTTAATTACCTTTTCTTTCGCAAGGCCATAACAATTAGGTTTTTAAAAATAATGAACCGGCATAATAACGATCCCTTTACATTAGTAAATAATTATTGTGCCGGGCGTCACTGTATGTTTAACAATTTAGTTAAATATACATGAACCGGCAAAATAACGCAGGAATCGTTATATTGCCGGGACCGGCAATATAACGCAGGAATCGTTATTTTGCCGGGACCGGCAATATAGCCTCTTCCTTTAATATTTGAATATAAATTTTTTTAAATAGAAATAGAAATATATATATATATATATATATATATATATATATATATATATATATATATATATATATATATATATATATATATATATATATAATATTTAAATGTTGAATTATAACGATAATTTAATTATCGTTTAATTATAATAATCTATCGAGATAATATAAAGCTCAATATATTTAATAGAGCAATTAATTTTAGAGGTGAAAGATGAGAATAAAGAATTGTAAAGATACAATATTTATTAGAACATCAAAAGTTGAGAGCAAGGAGCCTCATATCATTAATCCATGGATTTTCAAAGAAAAAATTCTTCTCATCAGAGGATGGGGAAGCCGATAATATATATATATATATATATATATATATATATATATATATATATATATATATATATATATATATATAATGTTAGAAGCAAACTAATATAATAACTGTAAAAATTAAATTGACTTACATGAGTGATTTTCCACTGAACGACTTGGGACTTAAGGTTTTTTTGGGTTTTTTTTAATATATAGTTTTAATGGTTGAGAAACTTCCGAGACTATATATATATATATATGTTAATACATTCGGGTCTGCTATTGCTGCCCATCTCATAAATAGCGCCGAATGTGCGTCGATGTACACTAGTGACTGGTTTTCTGTCATAAGTAGATCGCATTCTCTATTCCACCTCAAACCTTCCATTTGTAAGCAAAAGGAATGGCTTTTAGGACTTAATGTGATCAACTTATGACTCTCCTCCCCATAATTTTTTTTTTTTTTTTTTTTTCTTCTAAACTTGTCACTAGTTTTCATTACAAATTCTTTTAGGTTTTAGTCGTATTCAATCACTTCCACGTTTTACTCTGATGAGTGTGGACGAAAACCGGTTCAGTACATTAATTAATTTCTTTTTAATCGTTTTCTCTCGTTTTTATATTTGTTTAATCTCATTCTACCCTCCCAAAAATGTCCCAAACGTCCGTATTCCTCGCCGTTATCAAATTTTGTACCACGAAAAATTTATTTAAATATATATATATATATATATATATATATAACCCTAACCCTAACCCAACTGCTATTAGCTTTAAGGCATAGCTCATTAGGTAAAACTAATTCGAGCTCACGGCACTTGATAATATTTACATTGAAATATCACTTACATTCAGTCAGTGTCGTATAGTAGAGCAGGGGTTAGCAGCGCCAACTGTCAGCTCGACAGTTGAGTTTCAATCCCGGCTTGAGGCACTAACTGGTCTAGCCGCACTGAAGAGCTGTGATACTAAGGGGTGACCAGAAGAATTAGTTTATTCAGGATAGCTAAACAGACAAATATGAATATAGTTGGAGAGAAGTGCAACAAATGAACAGTACAAGAGGGATGCTTGGAAATGCCATTCTGAGAGATTGTTGAATACTGAGTTTTCATGAAACCAAGAAAATCTAGAAGTTGCAGAAGCAGTATCTGGTCTAGTTATAAGAATTGAGAAAGAAATGGTACGGGAAGCTGTGAGTAAGATGAAGACAGGAAAGGCTGGAAGACCTTCAGATGCAGTTTCAATAATGTAGACAAGCATGACAAATCAGAAGTGGAATTTCATTGAGGCGCGCAGGAATGGCTAGTTTTAATGGAGTTCCATTGGTACTTACGTTCTAAGAATATTAATCAATTGTGTTGGCAAAATTCTTTTACCTATTGTGATCTCTTGTTTCGTGTGAGATATTTATTTACTCCTTCGCTAGGAGTTAGGCACAAGGCCAGTTTTATCTTACTCCCACAAATAAGATGTAACCCAAGCTTGGGTCGAGCAAGTGGGGTTAAAAGCCAGCGCTCGAGAGGTGAGCACTCTGGCCATTTAAAAATTGCCTGGGCAGCCCCGTCGGCATTCCCCGGTAGGGGCGCCTCAGACAGTAAGCAATACACTTACTCCTCCACAAAGAGGGGAGGCGAAGCCTGGGAGGGTGGACCTCCTAGAACTGCACAGGACAAACCCACAGACAGGTGGAATCAAGCCCCGAAGGACAAGACGACATCCGTCTATAGGGGTGCAGTATCCATCGGAACAGATACTACACTTACTTCCTAGCGTGTGCCAGGTAAGAAATATATATATATTAACCTGAAAATCGATGACATCACAAATGGTAGCCATATGACGTCATCCTTTTTCAAGTAAATATATATAAAGAGAGAGAGGAAGTGGAGAAAGAGAACTGAGAGAAAGAGAGGGGGTAAGAGAGAGAGAGAGAGGGGGTAAGAGAGAGAGAGAGAGGGGGGAGGTATTATGGTATCACAGGTAAATATTTGAAAGACAATTTTTATTAAATATTTGACAGCAGCTCCCGAAAGTCGAAACCTTCCTCCCTGTGGTAGGGGGTGGTGGCTACTCAGCTAACGGGGCTGCCCAGGCAATTTTTAAACCCCACTTTCCCGACCCGACCTTGGGTCACATCTTACTTGTGGGAGTAAGATAAAAACTGGCCTTGTGCCTAACTCCTGGAGAGGAGTAAATCAATACTCAGCTAACAGTGTATGTAACATCTTTATATTAAAAATTCTATTTCTACCTCTCTCAATCCGTCTTTCTCTACCTTTCTCTCTTCCCCCCTTCTCCGTTTTTTTACATCCCTCTCCTCCACTCCTCTTTCATCTTAACCCCAACCCCAACCTTCCCCCACCTTTCACATTCGCCCAGCCCATTCCTATCCCTTGAAAATAATAATAATAATTTAAGTCATTCACCTCTCCTTTATATGATAGATTACATTGGAAATGGCTAACCCTAACCCTAACCCTAACCCTACCCACCACCACTGATGAAACTTGAGCCAATTGACCCCCAAAGAATGAATAATTTTAAAGCTTTTTTTAGATATTATTCAGCTTCGGCAATGCCGATCAAGAATATACCAACTTTGTAGGTGTTTGTTTTGTCGTTTTGATTTTTAACTGGACATACGCACGCACACACACAGGGGAGTTTGAATTACCTACTAGACACTATCCTCGAGTGTCTTCGGTCTCTCTGTACAAGGGTTTGTCAGGACAACCTGACATGAGGATACTTACCCCTACAAGTAAACCCTGACCAAATATTCAAAATTACATAGTATCCGCAGCACAAATAAGATCCCCTCATACAAGGAATAGTGCATCTTCTCCCAGTGATGTTACCTCAAGTAACACCACGTAGCTGGATACTCCACCAGACTAGATGAATTCTTGTCCTGGAATCCGGTAACAGACTACAAAAAAGACATATTACTACATACTTAACTCTTTTACAAACTCAATGCTTGAGAAATAAAGGAGAATTTTAATAGAATATTTATGTATCTATGTATCTCATATAGAGATCAAGTGTTAGCCCCAGGAAGGGGCCCCTTGATTTCTGAGAACTTCGACTGAAGTAAAACAAACATACCCATTATATGATAGATTATTCACATTTTTTTATGTCATCCAGTTTCAAATAAATATATCTATCTTTAATATCTAGCGAAAATAATCCATTGTTTATTTAGTTGTTAAGATGAGCCCTAATGTATTTCTTATGTTTCTGCCTTGGAAATTAAGTAAATAGTAATTACCTGCCCCTCCCCCGCCCCCTCCCTTACGTTTACAAAAATTCTCGCCGACAGACAGACAGACAGACAGACAGACAGACAGAGAACCTGCTCGTCCACTTATAATATAACGAAATTATTCACGTTTTTTGATGTCATCCAGTTTCAAATAAATACATCTATCTTCTATATCTATTAAATTATACCGGTCACATTTAAAAAGTTGGACCTAAATAGCCTTTAAGCTAACAAAGCAAACTTTGCTGTACCATGTTAATAGCAACGTGTTTGCTACGGACTATGCTGCAGTTTATTTGTTTTTTTATTTTTTTAGCTAATCACCGAAAAAAAAGAAAAAACATAAAAATGAGCAAGGGCCATAACTAATATTTTAAAGTCAAGAATAGTCATCCTTACAACAGCATTCTTAATGACTTTGCACCATTTCGGATAATGTCGAGTAGGTACAGCTAGCATATATATATATATATATATATATATATATATATATATATATATATATATATATATATATATATATAAACCACATTCGGCTACATTCCAAAGTCTAAGATTTTATTCAAGATGTGGTCTATTTATATATTTATTAGAGATGTTTTCCTCGGTGTATATATATATATATATATATATATATATATATATATATATATATATATATATATATATATATATATATATAATCCAGGTAAAACATCCATAGGGTAGTAATCAAATAAAATTCAACCGGGTTTATAAAAAGTGCTCAATATCAAATAGAGCTTTTATATATGATTATTTTTATTTACACAGACATGTACAAAATCTACGACATTGGCATGTCGATGTTATCAATCAACAGCTATTATAAATATGATCTAAGGTTAAGATCGGATTCTAACTCTTCCTGATGAGATCTCAGTTTATAATAGCTGTTGATCGATAACATCGACATGCCAGTGTCGCAGGTTTTTTACATGTCTGTGTAAATAAAAATAATCATATATATATATATATATATATATATATATATATATATATATATATATATATATATATATATATATATATATATATTTAAACTTATCTAAACATTGAAACATCCTACCCGAGTTAGCCAGCGTTTCGATGTTAGTACATCACCTTGGGACTGTAAGATGAAAATAATCATATATATATATATATATATATATATATATATATATATATATAATGTTTTCCTCGGCGTATATATATATATTTTTTCCTACATGCTAAACACACAGAGTTTTCCTCTTCCCATCTATTTTCCCAGCCTCTCAAAATCCATGCCACACCTCACCACGACAAAAATCTCAGCCCCCCCGCCTTTCATCTCTCTCACCCTAAGGCAAATTCACTAATATTCTCACCCTCCCTTTTTCACTGCTGCCTTAATGGTACCCACTCAAAGCTTTCCATATTCATTTCATTCTTTGCCACCACTGACTTCTCACAGCCTGGACTCTCCTCCAGCGCTCACAGTAGCCACAGCTACTACTTTTCCTTCATCACTCCATCATGTCAACCCAAAATTTCGATGTACTTGCATGACATAAGAAAATGAATGATGAAAATAAAAATTGGATAAAATACAATATTTATTAATTCATCAAGTATTCAAACAAGAAATATAAAAAAACTATTTATTTTCTTAATCCATGGATTTTCAAAAATAAGCTCTTTTGTTAGATAGTGTGGGACTCATTAGCTTAGAGAGGGACTAGTGGATGATGCACCAGCCAAGATGTGGCAACAATACTCCATGCATGGACGAATGGTGGCTTTATAGAGATATAGAATACTGGCATGCATGAGAAGTTTTCTAGCCGGGTAAAGGGAGGCTACTTTAGTTGCAGCAGGCTTGGCTTCTATGAATTTATCAAGACTATAAAAAGGCAGGGAAATCGAGAAATTGGTTAGCAGAAAAACGACATTAAACACTCCTTTCAGTCGACATTCCCAGTTTCACCTACTCATCCACCAACCCTACCCTAATCTTCAAAGGATAGGCCCAAGGATTGATTGTGTTGGATGGGTGTAATTAAAAGTGATATTATTTGAAATAAATTTTGGTAAATGTATAGTTTTTATGTTACATAGCCCCCGCTTGGGCCGCGGCAGTTCTCGCTTGGTATACTCGTCCCAGAACGGGCCGTGGCAGTTCTCGTTTAAACACTTGTCATTTTTAAAACATAAATCATATAGTTTGCATACCTTTAAATTTCTCGCACCCTCAATCTTTCCTCGACGCGTAGAGGGGTGCGTCGTCCAGTGGTTGAATTCTTTCTTTTTTTTTTCTGCCGTGAACCACGCCGCTGCAATAAAAACTTCATGACCGACTCGGAAGACAACTGTTAAACTTAAATTCTGTTTTATTTCAAGCGTTAGTTATCCGTCAGCTGGGAGATACCCACTAACGTCGAGACACAGAGAGAGAGCAAATTACTGCTTTTGTAATTACTTATCAATTAAATCCTTAACCATTCGTGGAGGGGAGAAAAGAGATCTTTCGCCTGTATTTTCTTAGGGAATTAATTCCCCTAATTATGTTGCAGACTACATCGTAAAAATCACGTCCGATAGGTTCGCCTCCAAAACCAAGACTAGCAAAAACTCTGCTTCCAACTCAAAGACCCGTGACGTTACAGAGCCTCTATGCGCAGGTGCACATTGACCCTTGATCTGAGGTCTCGTCACGCGGTGACCCTGTCACGTCTGTGAACTCCGACTGTGAGAACAGTCCTATTCTGCACTCGACTGCATGGGTCTACCCGCACTAAATCGCGCAAGTCAAACCAACGATTTCCAATAGAAACGTCCACCTCCATGATGCGTCCGTTCCCACAGAGCCATTATCCAACATTTAAACAACATGAAGCATACAATGAAGACCCCTGTTTCAAGCTCTGAACCCCATGTTAACATTTTTCTTCTTATTATTAATTTGTATAATTTTTATGTTACAAATAAAATAAAGTAGGTGCTTCTGCAGAGACGGGGGCCACTGTTTCGATCGATGGCGGCGGAAACTGCCGACTCCTCTTCGGGAGAAATCGTGCGAAAACCTGAGTGACGGAAAGAAATTTGATTTGGGGGAAGATAACTGTTGAATTGACAATTGAGGATAAGTTAAAATTTATGAACATTTATTTACTGAAACAAATTATTATGTACAGCAAATAAATAAATAAAACTTTGATAAACATTTGAAATTTAACGAAAAACGAATTAAATAAAACTTTGATAAACATTATGTACATCAAATAAATAGCAAACCTTTTATTGAAATAAAAAAAACTTAATAAGTAAAACTATGTAAAACTTTGATTTGAAAAAAAAAAGTAAACAATTGATTGAACGATAAATGTGGAAAAAAAACAAGTTTTTTACAGGGTATTGACTGAATCATAAATGTGGGGGAAAAAAGTTTTAAACAGGGTACAATTCTGCGATCAGTTCAAAAATACTTCCAACTTCAATACGTCTGTATTTCTTTTGCAATTATCCCCGAGTAAATGCAAGAACTCTTTAAAGTTTAATCGGTTTACGTCCATTTCGTGAAAAAGTAATTAATCCAATATTAGTTATCTCCCCCAAAATTAAATTTCTTTCCGTCAATCACGATTTCTCCCGAAGAGGAGTCGGCAGTTTCCACCGCCATCGATCGAAACAGTGGCCCCCGTCTCTGCAGAAGCACCATAAAGTAAAACATATTTCTTTTTATGGACGTCAATCGCGTATGCAGATGCAGACCCCCACAATAATGTATCCCTTTTGATAAAAATTAAATATACATATGTTACATGGTGGATGTATGTGTTTTTAAAGGATGCATCCACAGGAGACAAGCACTACTTATAAATTGGACTTACCGATACACATAAAGGCCTAGTAACAACCCCCCCCCCCCCTGCCCAATACATAGCCCCATAATTACCCCACTAAATACCGACTTCTACTCCGGAAAATCCTCCCAACTATCACCCCTCATAAATATAAATTAAAAAAATAGGAAAAAATACCTAAATCGGCCCATATCCACACCACTAAGTAAGACCAATAATTTACACCACGTAAATATGAAATAATAACTTTTCCAATAATAATTTTTCCAGTTATGAAGAGTGTAACAGCCTCATTTCACATCATTATTATTATTATTACTCCCATAAGTCTCCACTATATCTTAGTTAAAATGTTAACCAGTATATCTTCTAAACATATTTAATCTTGCCGACCCTATCCTTACTCTTATTTCTAAACCAGTCTTAATCAGTATAGCAATATTATACTCCCATAAGCCTTCACTATACCTTAGTTAATAATGTTAAATTCCAAATACAAATCATTCAAAAACCCTGCAGAGTTACTGCTCTTAGACTGATTGACAAGCTGCCAAGACCGGACCCAGGTTAAATCTCTATTTAAATTCCTTTTGGATTGATTTAAAGTCCTTTAATCCAGGCCTTGAATTTGAATTTAATGTGTGTTTTTTTTAACCTTTTTGAAAAATATTTTTCGTAAGTATAATCCCTAAACCCATTTTCTCTCTTTATTTTCTTTAGAAGACACATAATTAACCCTCAAAACAGTAACGGCCAAACAAACGCTACTTATAAACATTGACTCACGGGATTTGTATAGAAATATTTTTTATTTTTTAAATATTTTTTAATCTTTTCCATTTTTAAATCTCAACTGTTACATTTCACCCCCCCCCTTTTTCAAACCTTATTAAACCTCCCTAACACTAATTTTAAACAAATATACATAACACTCTAAGCAAATAACGCGTCCAAATGAGAGTGACACGTGAATTCACATTTCTGAAACAGGTGACAACATAAGCTGAAGAGAGCCGGATGGTTAAGTCCTTCTGAGCTTGAAACCGACGGTACTAATGTTGAACTATTTTTTCTGTACGAAAAAAATGAATAAATAAATACATATATATTACTTGTATTATATTTGTTTCTATAGATGTTAATCCATTATATATAAAAAGTGCTCAATAACAAGTAGAGCTGTTCTTAAGTATAAATTTTTATTTATACAAACATTATTGGTTACATATGTGCATACATGTTTCCGTTGTCCTCCCCAGCGACTCATAACGTAGTCAGCTGGAGTCTCGTTTTCTTCTACATACGTAATACCCCGACCCATCTTCTATAATATAAAGCGCAATTGTCTGTGTGTATGTATGTATGTCTGGCTAAAGCTCAAAAGCAACAAAACAAACACCCACAAATTTTGTATTTTCTTGATCGGTGTTACCCCGGATGAATAATAGCTAAAATTTTGAAAAAACTATTCATTCTTTGACCCTGTGCCAGTTGACACGGTTAAGATTCGAATAAAAATTGTTGTTTGGGATAAATACAATTTACGCGCGCAGAGTGAATATAATTGTATTGGCACGTGACAAATAAAAAATAACGCCCACGCAAATTCCGATGTGGCTTTATATATTAAATCAACTCAAAACGAGCAGACGTAGTAGGGAGCACACCACGTGATATTTCTGTCCAATGGGATTTCTCCAAAGACATTTTTTCTAAACTTTTCTCCTTAAGCTCGCTGGAGCCGATCCAAATAGTATTTAAGCACACACAAACATCAAACTTTCTCTTTCAACTGACTCTTCATTCGGAGGTTACACGCGTCTTACTATCACTCTTCCATTTCACCTTTCGCGCGTTTCATACAATTTCACAGGCGAACATTACCTATTGCCTCTTTTAATATTTTATAACAAATGAACACTTCAACAAAAGAAAAGACATTCTTCTTTTTACTTACCCTGAAACTAAAGAAAGGACTCATGAACTCATTACACAAAGAAATATATTCTATTTGTTAATATGTTTATTTCAGTAAATAAACTTCCGTTAATTTTGCATGTAAATCTTCTTCTTATTATTTTTATTTGTGGAGGAAGTTATCACCAAAAAAAGGTATGACGACCCCCACAACCCTAAACTGATCATCAAATCAGTACGAGCGGACATACTTTTACTATTTAACACTACACCTTGGTTGGCTCGTCATGTCTGTTTTGAATTTCTTTTGATACATCTTCGTAATTAACCATTGACATGGACTTTTTTTACTATTTGAAGCTTAAGATTCCATTTTTTTAAGCATTTAAAACGTTGGTGGTGAAATATCAGCATTACCATTCAATAAAAAGCTTTTTTTCTAATAAACTATTTATGTGTTAACTCTGTATCATCCTTAAATTTTTTACTTAACCTTTTCTTCAGGGCGAAAGAGAAATTCCAATGAGAGATTGCGAACTTCCTTATTCAGTATATTTCCTTGGCTGAGATGGGATGGGTTCATAATTCAACGGTCAAGCTTCATATTTAATTACATTTTTACTCATTCACATCTTCTCGTTTTCTATTTTCATTTGGTTTATCCAGCGTTTACGACCCCATCATCTCTTTTTTCGCACCCTCTCAACAACAGCTGCACTCCGAGCAGTTTGGGGCTTGTCAAAACGCTCGTCACTCTCCACTGATGTGCGGCCATTTTTGAATCTGTTGAACCACTCCTTAATTTGTGTTACATCCATCGGATCTTCTCCAAACACCTGCTGAATCTAACGCAATGGCGGAGATGAACACCATTCCAAAAGAAGACGTCCAGAGGTGTTTTCGGCACAAGGGGACTACTTTGAAGGGGATTAATTTCCCAACCCTGTCACGCATTTGAAATATTTTTTCTGGCCTAAGGTCGGATACTTTTTAGACAGGTCTCGTATATATATACACACACTAATCCTTGCACCCATATACACGCGTACATACACACCTATATACATATATATCTCGCGTACATACATACATGCGTAGATATATATATATATATATATATATATATATATATTTTGCCTCTTTCTTTATATATATATATATACATATATATATATATATATATATATATATATATATAAAGAAAGAGGCAATATATATATATATATATATATAAATTTGGGAAAGTTCATTTTTTTAAAGCATCTTTAGAATTTTAAACATTTTTATGAAGGCATTTTGCCTCTTTCTTTATGTTTAAAATTGTAAAGATGCTTAAAAGAATGAACTCTCCCAAATTTATACCTACCAGCGACCATGCGCGATTTAAGTTCAATTTAAAAGAGACATTTGCATCGTTAGTCCACACAACATCGGACGCCACTTCTACAAGACCAGGAAGGATTGTTACAAAAAAAAAATACATTTAATACCTTTTATTTGTCTAAAGCTCTGTCGAGGCTTGTTATATCAAGCGAAATATTAGATGCAAAGTCAAGATGAAGAAAAAAAATGCTTTGATTTTTGATTTTGATTTTAATAAAAAATATTTGCATCTAACACATGGTTTTCATAGAGGCATTTTGCCTCTTTCTTTATATATATATATATATATATATATATATATATATATATATCTAAACACACACACACACACAAACACACATATATATATCCATCGAAATTTCCTTCCATTGGACACCTTATCGGCAGACAATTACCACCTGGACAAACTCAATATCTTTTTACACAATCTTTTTTCACTCATATTTTTCTTAATATTTTTTCAAATGTTGAATTTTGGCTTTTCTATTGCCAACTTATCTATCTGTATAATTCCTCTGATGATAAGATCTCGATCTTTGAAAAGCCTTGGCTTAAGGAAAGAATAATAAACATAATTTTATTACAGAATATACCTTGCATTGAACAATCGAAGTTTGAAATAAATTTGGACATTTGTGCACGTTTATCACTCTTCGTCAATCTATCTTTATATATATATATATATATATATATATATATGTGTGTGTGTATGTATATATAAATTCATACCATCAAAGTTAAATACCACTATACTGACATGTCAATGTTATCGATCAGTAGTTTTTTCTGCCTGATGAGATCTTAGTTTCTAATAACTACTTATCGATAACATCGACATGCCAGTGTAACAAATTTTGTACATGTCGGTAGTAATATATATATATATATATATATATATATATATATATATATATATATATATGAATTATGACAATACATGTATTAGCGCATACTATTAGTAGATTTTAATCATCACAGCTCGATTATTGTCAACCAGTAACAACAGAGCATATATAAATAAGTTATAGTTACTGGAATATAAAATGAACTTATATATATATATATATATATATATATATATATATATATATATATATATATATATTGAACATCGTTGAAATATATCACTCTCGGGGATGTTAAAAATAGACTGTCAAAAAGCTCTAATGCAAAGTTCCGAATACATTCGAAAAACACTCTCGACTAATCCTCTATCTGTGCCCGCTTCTAGGTACATATAGATCTTAATTTCTCTTAATTACGTGTCAGTTTTCGTTGGCCGAGTGGATATGGCGACTGCTTGCAGATTCTAGGCTGACTCTGTGAACCAGGTTCGTGCCTCCCGACCATCTGAAATTATTACTTTCCTGCACTGATGAGAGCAATAAGCTTGAAATGCTAGCGTCTGTAGGTATTAATAATTTAATATTTATTCATAAATATTATATATATATATATATATATATATATATATATATATATATATATATATATATATATATATATATCTTCCGAGACTATATATATATATATATATATATATATATATATATATATATATATATATATATATATATAGTCTCGGAAGTTTCTCAACCATTAAAACTATATTAAAAAAAAACAAAAATAAAACTTATAGTCCCAAGTCTTCCAGTGGAAAATCACTCATATATATATATATATATATTTGCGTTATAATGAAGTAATTCAAGTAGGAAATCCGGGTATGAGAGCTCAATGTAATAAACAGAACAAGAATAAAATATAGTAACACGAAATTACATAATCATTGATGCAAAAAAAAAAATGTAATCGTCTGGATCGGATGCTTGAAAATACCACAAGGTTGAAATAAATTATTGAATCGATGATTGTGTAATTGCGTGTTACTATATTTTATATATATATATATATGATGTATTTTTATGTAATTATTTTTATTGGTGATTGTAGCGTTCGTTGTTATTTTGCTTACTATTATTTCGATTGTCTCACTTTCCTAAGTGATTAAGATGCAGAAAATTGCATTATTAGTCGCCCTTAACTTCATAGGACGTACTTTTCGTTCATATATATTTTTATTTATTCTATACGTACATAAAAGTAATCCATGGACACGTGTTTCTGGCTCACAGCCGTCATCAGCATGGCAAACTTAGACAGAGATCGAACCTTCGATATTGATGTCTGTAGTCCATATATATATATATATATATATATATATATATATATATATATATATATATATATATCAAAATTAATATTCTGCATGATTTTTCTACATTGCTTTCTTCATCCTGAGGAAGTCTTTCAATAAAGACGAAATGTTGAATACATAAATCACATAGTTTTTGGCTTTTCTTTTTTTCATGTTATATATATATATATATATATATATATATATATATATATATATAATAATAATAACATAAAATATATTTATAGCAAGTAAGCCACACAGAAACGTTTCTGCTTCATTCCCGATGGAAGCATCATGGTAATATGTATAATATATTCTTTTATAAAATAAATGTATATACATGAAATAGCAATATATATATATATATAAACTGAAGAGAGCCGGATGGTTAAGTCCTTCTGGGCTTGAAACCGACGGTACTAATGTTGTAGTAATATTTTGTACCCCCCTCAAAAAAAAAATATAAATATATATATCGTTAAAATATAAATACTTATGGCAAGCAAGCTACAATATATATATATATATATATATATATATATATATATATATATATATATATATATATATATATATATATATATATATTAAATTTGGATCTAAGTCGAGAAAATACCCACAACTAATTAATGATGTTGATGATGCTGATCCTAGCGGATGTTTTTTTTAAAAATCTTTTTCCCTTTTGAAGATAGAAAGAGGGAGGATGAGGGAGGGGGGGAAGAATGATATGTGAAACCGGAAGTCGAAATGCATTGTGGTTTGATATACGCCACTGCCGAAAGCCCTAACGACATCCAATCAGATCGCAGCAGTCGACCAATCAGAACGCTCGATTCGGCGTCGGCCGTTGCCGGGCGCTTCGAACGCTGTAAAAGCGCTTCGAATGACGCTCTTTTTTTCACACTCTCTTCGCTACGTTTGACGTCCAAGAAAACACACATACAAACACACGCGCGATTCTCGCTTGATTTATTTTGAAAAAAAAAAGAAAAGAAGGGTTTTTTATATCATATTATTATTATTTTATGTTATATAAGACATAAAAAGAAAGGATAATTTTTTATGAATTGAATGTTTTTCATTCATTAAACTGAAGTGCGTGTAAAAGAAAAGCAGGCGACTTTATTTTTTCCCGAAATCTTGGGAGAAAATCCTTAAGAAAAAAATCCGAATTCCGTCAATCAGGTAAGAAACGTTTTTTTAAGTTTACGATATTTTTGCTTAATAATTTTAAAAATTTAATCAATTTAATAAAACCATCTTTTATGCGGTTTCGTTGTCTTTTCTAAAAATATGGTAAGTCTTTTATTTTTTTTTCGAAATTTGAGTAAAATTTTAAATTTTAGTCCAAATTTTAAAAATTTTAATTAAAATTTTGTTGACATTTTTTTTATTTTAATTTTTTTCAATCTGAGAAATTGATTTGTTTGTTGCATTTTAGTAAAAAAAAATGTCTAATATTTTTCTTAATCTGTCATTTTGTGAATTGTCTTGTCAAAATTTCATTTGTTTTAAAAAAATAAATGTAAAGGAGTATTTATATCTCAGCGCTTTTTGGTACTTATATAAATATATATATATATATAAGTACCAAAAAGTGTTGATTGACTCCCAATTCTAATCACATATTGAGCATTGTTGAAGTAAATACTGAAAATATATATCCATAATAATATCTTATATGAAATAATAATAATAATAATAAATATATATATATATATAACATGTATATTACAATTTATATGATAACCAAATTTGGCATTTAGTACTCAAACCAAATGACAAGTGTGTGTGTATGTATATGTGTGTATGTGTGTATAGGTGTGTGTATATATATGTGTGTGTATATGTATGGGTGTGTGTGTGTGTATATATATATGTATGGGTGTGTGTGTGTGTATATATATATGTATGGGTGTGTGTGTGTGTATATATATATGTATGGGTGTGTGTGTGTGTATATATGTATGGGTGTGTGTGTGTATATATATGTGTGTGTGTATATATGTGTGGGTGTGTGTGTGTATATATGTGTGGGTGTGTGTGTGTGTATATATGTGTGGGTGTGTGTGTGTGTATATATATGTGTGTGTGTGTGTATATATATGTTGGGTGTGTGTGTATGTATATATATATGTGTGGGTGTGTGTGTATGTATATATATATGTGTGGGTGTGTGTGTATGTATATATATATGTGTGGGTGTGTGTGTATGTATATATATATGTGGGTGGGTGTGTGTATATATATGTGTATATGTGTATATATGTATATATATGTGTGTGTGTGTGTATATATATATATATGTATGTGTATATATATATATGTGTGTATATATATATGTGTGTGTGTATATATATATGGGTGTGTGTGTATATATATATATATATATGGGTGTGTGTGTGTATATATATATATGGGTGTGTGTATATATATATATGTGGGTGTGTGTGTATATATATGTGTGTATGGGTGGGTGTGTGTATATATATATATGTGTGTATGGGTATATATATGTGTGTGTGTATATATATATATATATATGTGTGTATATGTAATGTGTATATGAGAGATACATATGCTACATTCACTAAATTGAATCACTTATAATCTTGATTTAAAACAAATAATTGTCAAAATTAATCAGAAATATTAAATATTGAGCAAAGCACTCTTAGAAGAAAAATGCCGGTTAAATTGTCGTTTCCCAGCCCAAATGGCGGACAATGAATCGTCTGCAGTTTTCTGATTTTTTTTTTTTGTTTGTTTCGACCTCACAAATGCGTAAGTAAACCCAAATAAATTGTTTTGGACTAATTTTCTCAACTTAAAATAATTTAAGGTAAATTTGAAATTAGTCCAAAACAATTTATTTGGGTTTACTTGCTCATTTTTTAATGTCGGAAAAACTGCAGACGATTCATTGTCCGCCATTTTGGCTGGGAAACGATTATTTAACCAAATTACCCCCCCCCCCACCCCTCGAATAATATATACACGTTATTGCGATAAATGCTCTGTAAATATATTGAGCACTTATTTAAATACTGGAAAATTGTCAGCCCCATATTTAACTATGATTTAGAATATTTCTTATTCAATAATTATATATATATATATATATATATGTTTAATGGGAGAACCCCAGCAGAGTGCTCGATTATTAAGAGAATAAAAAAAAAAAAAAAATTATTACAGAAGATCAGAACCACATCGATACCGTCGGTTTCAAATCTAGGCAGACATAAACGGAGGCTGAAGAGTCCGGTTAAGGAGACCAATTATAGGTCTTTTTTATTTGCATTTGAAACCGACGGTACCGATGTTGTTCTGATCTGTAATATATATATATATATATATATATATATATATATATATATACATACATAAAATAGGCTTTTGGAGTCAATACAAAATACTATTTACCAAATTTGGTAATATCCCATATATCTCTATATATATATATATATATATATATATATATATATATATATATATATATTTATATATAAGGGTTAAAAAAAAGCGTGTTAAATTTGCCCCCCCCCCCCCCCCCCCCCAATAAAAGGGGCCATTCTTTATTGAGTCAACAATAAATAATAATCCTTCAGAAAGAAGGGCGGGGTTAATGTCAGGAATGAGCTGGGTCCGTTTACATTAGGGAATTCAAGTTTACTCCCTTCTTAGAAAGGGGCGACTAGTCAGTCCCGTCGAAACTCGGCCAATACCCCCAACCACACCACACTCCGAAAGGAGGAGGTTATGTCTGGGAGGATGACACCTTGAGATTTTTTCCCCTCCCCAAAGGATTTGATTATTTTAACAAATTAGGCCTTCAAAAGTGTGGGTGTTTTTTTTTTCTGTCTATCTCACTATTATCATAATTAGACCCATTAGCAGTCACCACAATACCACATTTACCCATCCTATATATGTACACACACATATATATATATATATATATCTCCCAATCCCATTGGAATAAGATGGCGTTATATTTTTATGGACAAAAAAAAAAAGCACGCGAGAGCCTTTAGAGGAGAAAGTTTCTATGGAATATAAAATCCATAAGCGTTTGCCAGTCGCATGTATATTCCGATCAGGAGAAATGACATACAGTGTGGTCCCCCATCTGATACTGGCCAGGCTCAAGGTCGCTTAACTTCGGTGATCTGAGCAGAACCGGTGTCTCAGCGTGATTATGCCGTGTAAGACTCTCTGGTTTGCTTAAAACCGAAAACAAGCTAGTCGTTCTCTAAATGGGAGTGGGGCTTAAGTGGGATGGAATAGGAGTGGGTGGTGCCCCAAGATTAGAAAGGTAAACGCGGCAAGTCGGCATCATGCAGTGATTCTATAACCAATGAAATAAGGAGGCTGGAGGGCTGGGATGCATTTGGGCTGCAACAGGGCCGAAAACCGCGTGCGCCATGACAGTGGGGGGGGGGGGCGTTTTTTGTTGAATTCCCTCGGATGTAATTTGATCCGAGCCAAAGATCTCTTTCTAATAAAACAAGGTTAGACGACACAAGGTCAATTCGTAAGAGGGACACATAGCCTAGTCGATCCCGTCGGAATAGGGTGACAAATAAAAAAAATCCTTCCATCGAAAGAGGAGGTAATGCCTCCTGAGATTGAAACCCTAACCAGGCAAACATTTTCAAGATTAGCTAAAAACGAAATCGGGATTTAATTGTGGCTTCAGATTTTCCAGAAACGGACATCACCCTAAATTGTCCAATTTTAGAATGGGGGTCCATTAACAGGAATCGCCCCTGTCTTTTGATTACCTGGTCACTATTTTGTCCACTTCACACTTTTATCTTGGAAGGACACCGCCCACTCTTAAACTCCACCCCTATTTCATTTCCTCCCACTTAAGCCCCACTCCCATTTAGAGATCGACTCGCTTACTTTCAGTTCTAAACAAACCGGAGAACAGTTTTGGAAGGGCTGATTCGTGTGTAACGGTTCCTATTCTAAAATTGCACGGATTTGATTAGCGATCACATTTTTGAATGAAATTGATTTTTGATTTTTAGTATATATATATATATATATATATATATTTTAAGTAAAAGTTTTAATTACGCGCAGCCATATGTAGTCGATTACCGATGATTAAATTATCGATTAGTTGTGTCTTGCTATTTATTCTATGCGTACATTTGACAATTTAAAAGTCTGTTCAGAAATGACAGTTGTTTAGAAGTATCATAGTTTTCCTTTGGTTTCGAAGGACAAATAAACCATTATTTTGAATTCGTTAAATTCCGTAAATTTAAAAGATGAAAGTTAGACATAACTAATCGATAATTTAATAATCGAGTAAAAACATGGCTTCGAGCGATTTAAAGTTAAAAGTTCAATATTTTGAAAAAGCTGATTACAATTTTATTTCTGGACTAAAAATAATCTATTATATATATAAAAAGTAGTGTCCCCGGCTAAAAATCAGAAACTACACAAGATACAACCCTTACATAATTTGATTCAGTGTGCCCCCCCCCCCCCCAACCTGGTTATGGTAAAAAGAAAAGGTACGAGGTATCTATTTACTTGGGGCCACAAGGGACCAAATTAAGGCATGGTATTTTTTTCTCTATTTTTACTGGTAGTTGTTTCAAAAACAACACTGAAACTAAGTCAAGCAGTCAGTCGGCTTTCTATTATATTGAACCAGTTGCCAGAGAGTTTAAAAGAAAGATTGCGCAGTTCTGGGAGGAGGTCCACCCTCCTAGGCTTTACCTTCTCGCGCTTTGAGAAGGGGTTGGTTTATTGTTAATCGCTTGAGGCGCCCCTATAGGGGAATGCCGACGGGGCTCCTCAGGCATTTTTTGAAGGTCATAAGTGCTCTACCTCTTGGGTGCTGGCTTTTCAATCGCCACCTTCCGACCTTGTGTCCCATCTCCCCGCGGTGGGAGAGAGGTAAATTAATCTTTCTACTTTCTTATCCATCCACCCTGGCAACACCGGTTAGCCTTGCTAGTACATTTAAAAACTAATCAATCTATCCAAAGATCTGTGCAAAAATAAGTGACTAATTTTTTGGTAAATTAGTCGTTTCCCAGCCAAAAATGGCGGACAATGAATCGGTTGCTTTTTTCCCGACCTCACAAATGAGCAAGTAAACCCAGATAAATTGTTTGGGACTAATTTAAAATTTGTCATGAATTATTTTGAAGGAAATACAGCTGGGAAATTGTTAAAACAATTTATTTGGGTTTACTTGCTCATTTGTGTGGTCGGGAAAAAGCAGCCGATTCATTGTCCGCCATTTTGGCTGGGAAACGACTAATTTACCATATTTTTCTATGCCTCCGATTTACCCTGATTTTTAAAGATTTCAAAGATCATCTCATTTTCAAACATTGTCTCCACAATTATTGTTGTTTCTATTTACTTGTCTCCCCACGAGGGCAGAGTTAGACACAAGGTCGATTTTTAATGTGGGGGGAAGAAAACTCCACAAAACAGGACAAAAATTATAATTGCCTCAGTCTATAAGGATTTCTCCTGCCCACACAACTGGTAATATGGAGAGAAAATTTTTTTTTAATTTTGATCGAAAAATCGAAATCAGCAAGGGGAATAACTATTTTTTTTTTATTGAAAATTCCAAGAGTTGTCTCCTTTCCTAAAATTTAATCTCTGTAATTTCTATAAGTTTACTAAAAAAAATGTTAAAAAATAAAATGACGTCACTAATTCATTTTAGCTTTTAATTTGATGGTATAACAAACTAGAATTGGCTAGTCACAATCAAAAGTTGGATTTGTCAGCTTAAATGCTATTTGGGTCTGACTGAAAAGTTGTTAGATTATACACAGCACATACTTGTGGCAAGCAAGCTACACAACTTGTTTCGCACCAAGAAACTCATAACAGAACAAACTTTTCTGTGTAGCTTGCTTGCCATAAGTATATTCTTATGCAACTGAGCTCTAGTCATGTATTGAGCATTGAATTATATTATGAATATAGTTTGGATGGAATTCCACAAAATGTGAAGATCAGTGGAAACAGCAAATTGACACCAATAATACGATCGCGTGATTTAAAAAAAAAAAAAAAAAAAAAGAAAAAAAAGGCAGATTTGAAGAGTTCTAACCAAGGGAGGTAATTGGGCCAGTCTTTCAAGTCTGGATCTTGTCAGCGTGCAAACTTCATGATTATTATAAAAAAATATATACAGATTTACCTGAAGACGAATGACATCATAAAGAATAGATGGTAGTTGCCAAAAACCGAATAAAGGGGAAGACATGTTTAATGTATATATTTCCATGAAGTTTCTGTTCAAGAACTTCCCATTTATGCAACACTACCACGAGATTGCTTCCCTGCACACTACAACATGATCGTTTTCATATCTAATAGCAACAAAGTCAAAACAGCCCTCATAATCAAATGTTGTTCATTCATAATTTCGAATCGTCTAAAAATATTCATCATTCATCAACTGACTGGGATCAGTGTGTAGTATCTGTTCCGATGGATACTGCACCCTATAGACCGGTATCGTCTTGGCCTGTGGGTTTGTCCTGTGCAGTTCTAGGAGGTCCACCCTTCCAGGCTTTGCCTCCCTTCTTTGGGGTGGAGTAAGTTTATAGCTTACTGCCTGGGAATGCCAACGGGGCTGCCCAGGCATTTTTTGTAGGCCAGAGTGCTCATCTTTTCGGGCGCTGGCTTTTTCAAATCCCACTTTCCCGACCTTGTGTCACATCTTACCGCTGTGGGAGGAAGATGAATCCATTTAGTCTTTATAATGGGTGACTGTAACGCGATAAATATATACATATATATTATATTATAGCTGTTAGGATTAACTCGTTGCACATTTAATAACTCCAATAATGTAAGGGAGATAAATCATTTTAAGCTGCAAAGGCCCCCCCCCCCATTACATTATTTGATTAATTATTTAAGATTGTCGCCATTGTAGGTATCTTCCCCACCGGAATAAATTTTTTTTCCAAACAAGTTGAAGCTAAACAATTTCTTTTATATTATAAAGAATAAACATGTTAAAAGAAAAAAGACGAAATGGTTAGGTGGAATCAAATATTGATGTGTCAAATGTGTTTTTTTTTGTTTTTTTTTTTAGTGGAGGATAAATGACGAGAGTGCTCGATTACAAAAAGCATATAATTTTATTTTAAATGACACTATACATTAGTTCGATCGTCCATCGATACTTGAGGTTTCGCTGAAACTCATCCCGTCCGCACTTTTTATCAGTTTTGAAAGGCATGAATTTTAGATTTTGCTGCTGAAGTATTTAATCTTCAGTCGAACACATTTTATTGATCCGTGACTTTCTCTCTCTCTCTCTCTGGATGCTGCTGATTTTTTTGTTTTTTTTTAATGCGGAAGATACGCAATCTTTAAATAAACCCATTTACACATTCTTCGCAAGGAATCGAACGGGGGGGGGGGAGTCCTCTAAAAACCTAAGCTCCAAAATTTATGTAAATGGGAGTCGGGTCAAGATCTGTGAGTGCAGCTGTGTATGTACCTAGTCGTAGTTGGGAGTAAATTCATTGCCAGACTCCGGGGAAAGTTGTAAATGATGGAAATGCTAAAAGAATTTTTTTTTTTTTTTTAAGTCAAAATCTTAAGTAGTGGTCGACGTCTTTGGTAAAATCAAATTTTTAGAAATATTTAAATTGCCTTTAAAATCTACATTCTACTGTAAGTAATCATATATAAAATGTCTATTTAAAAAAAAAAAAAAAAATTTCGTCCATAAAAGAAAAACGGCCATGAAAACATCTTTACAACATCTGACATTAACTGAACCTACCTGACGTTGCTTTCAGTTTGGCTGGGTTTTTTTTTCTTAAATTGTACAAATGCTTTTTTTTTTTGTTTAAATTTTTTTTTTTCAACTCTTCAATTTATAAATAATGAAGCTAAGAGCCACAGTACCAAATCGGCTTGCATGCAGGCTGATCGTGTGAGTGCTGATTACAAGACTAATGTAGAGAGGAGGAAACTGTCTAGTGTAAACTAAAAAGACAGTCAATACTAGTTAGCCTTTCACACTTTCTTATGGAGTGATGTTTTTTTTGTTTTGTTTTTTACCCCCCCCCCCCTCCTCGTTTTATTAGTTTTTAAAAAAAGTTTCTCATACGACTTTAGGCTATTGCAATTTTGATTAGTTAATAAAAAAAAAAATTTAAAAATGTAAGTTACGTAGTGGTGCGAAATACACACTCACGAAGTAATCGCACACACTTGAGTGTTATATAATTCTGAGTCAAATGCATTTGGCAAGACGGGTCCGAATGAAACGAAGAAGATACCAAAAAGGTTTCTATGAAGAATTAAAGTTTCGTCAAGGTTCACAGTGCAACAAGGCTAAAGGATAATTCCAAGATGGCTGCGGGGGTGGGGGTGGGGGGATCTACACAAATTTAGGATGAGATGCAGAGGTTTGAGTCTACACTGGTCTTAGGAGTCTGGCAGCTCATGGATGAAACAAATTGTATATGAGAGACTGAGCAACAAGGAGATGATTATTAGTTTTCAAAAAAAGGGGGTCAGTCATCGTCTGGTGGTCGTGAACAAGTTGTGTCTGCTTCATCCGTTGGCCGCACAGCATCTCTGACCTTAGCGTCCAACGCATGGCAGTCTTGAGCGAGTTTTGCTGGGAAATTTATCTCGATTTCAGGTCTCTCCCCCCCCCCCCCCATCAGCTATTCTCGTTTCTGATGGGCTTAGTTTTACTTCCAAATAAATCATTGCTTTTTCTTTTACAATGAAAAATAGAATAAGCCCAAAAAGAAAGATGATGAGGGGGGTATGAAACAAATTTAGAATTATCGGTTTCGGCGGTCGATTTTCTTAATTTAATACCGCGGTTCACCCATATGCAGATATAACATCCCCCCCCCCCCCCCTAAAAAAAAAAAACGCCTGTGCCAAAATCATGTGACTTGACCATTTAGCATCATCAGCATCATCAGATGTATCCAGAATCAATTTTGGGTCGGCCTCAAGCGGGGGGGGGGGGGGGTTTGGATGGATGGGGTTGTAAGTTGTAAGTTTCTTCTTCTCTTCAGTTCGACACATCACGTCAGATTTGAATGGACAAATCGGCTTAAAGGGCCACTTTGGATGTGGAGCAAATCCAAAGTGCCTGCGTTGGGGGATTTCTGCTTCTGACTGTCGACAGAACAGATACTTTACTTTGATCCTTGCCCAAACTCTCTTCTCTTCCTCTTTATCTACCTTGGGAGTTCATATGCCGTAAACCAAACGAAAATGTTATATAATTTTGAAACCTCTCTCTTTTCGCCTGCCCCGACAAGTGTTGCTGCAGCCGCTATTGGTAACGCATCTCGTTTTGCTGCCTTGTTGTCATCTTTGTCGCCGCTTTTGAAAATTCCATCATCCTCATCCAAAAACGATTTTGTAGCAACACCAGCAGCAACCCCCCCCCCCCCCCATCATCATCATCGTCGTCGTCTCGCTCGGTAACACGTCTTGTTGCCTTGTTACTAGATTTCAATTTACTGGCCTTTATCATTATTCTGCATCCCCCCCCCCCCCCCCTCGGTTATCTCTTTTTGTTTTTTTCTCTGAAACCGGGAGGGGGCGTTTGATCTCCCTCCCTCCTGCTTCCGATCCAGTCTGGTTTTCTAATAATCACCGGACACACCTACTCAGTAGAAAGGCTTGCACTCAGTGGTGGCCACTTTGTAAAGTGGAATGTTGAATAACTCTAACCTTCCTTACTCTCCCCCCCCCCCCCCCCCCCCCCAAAAAAATAACCGTGCCACCCAATGCCTGACCTTTTCCATAGTGAATGGGCTTCAACTTTAAAGCTTGCATCGGTTTGTTATATATAAATTAAAAAATTATTATTTTTTTTTTTTTTTTTTGGATGCCATATCACCACTTGTCAAGTTGGCACTGGAAGTCGGCAAACTTTTCAATCAGTTAGATTGGCGCTTTTTTTAAAAAGCGCCAACTCTGAAGTTGGAAATTGTTATTGAATGGCCAAACGTTATTTTAATCTACAAGGGATAGCATGCTCTTGTTCCGTCAGCCATGACTGGGAGAAGTCTTCAGTAATTCGCAATTCTTCGTATCGCCCGCACCGAAGATTGAACCGTCAACCTTCGGATGACTATGACTTAGAAGTGAATTTAACTTTGTACTATATCCACTGTGCCACGGGTTGTTTGAGATAAAACGTCATTTATATTTCAGGGAGATATTAGATACAGGCTCCCTATTGAGCACTCATAATTTATTACTTAAATAAATTCTTACAAGAAATAAATATAAATGTTTCATTTAGAATTCAATATGGTGCTAGCATTCGCTACTAGCTTTTCACGCTACCTCGGAACTGCATCAATCTGGTTTCGCAAGGACTGAAAATCTCGACCGCCTACCTACTCAAAATAACGGCCGACCTAGAAATCAGCAATTCTTCGTTGACTAAAGAATGAGAAGTAATTGGAAAGCCTTGTAACTCTCGTTTCTCCCCCTGTTTTGTGCTGAGACCAAAAGTGAAAGAACGGCTGTTTCGGTGGGGATTTTCAATCCTCTCATAATATTCATCATGATTCAGCTGTCAATCTCCATCTCTTGACACTTCATCATCGAAATGTTTTTTTTTTTTTTAACTTTATAAATATGACTCATTAGTAACAGAGTTCCTTGTGAAATCAGTTGATGCAGTTCCCAGGCGGCTTCATCTGCTGGCGAATCATTGAATTCTAAATAAAACCCCATACACTTATATTTATTTCTTGTAAGAATTATATTTCGGTAATTAATTACGAGCATTTAATAATTGGGAGTCATATTTCCGAGAGTTAGCTGCCCCTACATAATTTTGTGGACAAGATGTGCAGCCATATGGAATTTCAGTATTAATATTACATCGAACATTAGTAACAGCTAATATTAAGTATTGTTTTTGTTGGAGAAAATGATAGAAATCCTGATTTTTAGTACAAAAACTAGATAACTCCATGAATAGTAATTATTATTATTATTATCATTATTATTATTATTATTATTATACTTTTCGTTTTTCGTCGTCTTGTCTCTAACTTAAGGTTAGACGTTTCGTGAATGACTTCCAACTTTTCGCTTGTGCCGCCCGCCAGGATCAGGTCTTCATCAACTGATCCCCTCCATCTCCTAAGCAGCCTCCCACGTGGCTTTGGGCCATCGACATTGATGTGGGACACACTTTGGAGCATTTCGGATGATTGAGACGTCGTTGTGCGATGTACTTTCTGATGGAGGCCGATACACTGAGACCGGCAATTTTCTCCATCGGATTCGTTGCAGCCAGGATCGTGTCATTCTGACGTTTCGTCGTTGACCATATTTCGCAGCCATACAAGAGTACAGGGCAGACGCATGTTGTATGATGCTACTCTCGCATACAATGGGATCCCTACATTTTGTAAAATTGTTGACAGCTGCCTGAAAACTCTTTTGGTGACAGATATACGACGTCGTATAGTAGTATTTATTATATATATATTAAATATTTATTTCTCACTCTTCTGAATGAGTATCAATGAAAAAAATTTGGAAATGGATCTAATAAAGGAAGAATGTTAGCTTCATGATGTCATTTTCTTTCCAGTGTGCACGGTAACAAGATGCAAACAAGTAGTAGTAGTAGTAGTAGTAGTATATTTTTGGAAGTTTTTAGATGAGGATTGATAAATTAAGATTATTTGGACTACTGTTCTCATCTTGGATGTTATTCTCACAACGTTTCGGCTGATGTAACCTCCGACCTTCTTCTCGTAGAACTAACTTTGGACTCTACAAACTTTCGAATGGGACCCTTTATTTAATCCACTGAGGATTGACGACTAGAACTGATTATCGCTTAGCACCTTTATCCGTTGCGCCAATTCTAGTATGAAGTTTAAGAGCCTTAAACTTTAATTTTTTTTAAATGTGTGTAGTTAAAATATTTATTACGATATATTGCTACTTATTACTAATATATATATATATATTTATTCCATGAAAAATGCCAATATACTGAAATCATATGCCCTTAATAGGGTTAAGATGAAAATTCATATACACTAAATGTACAAAAGCAAGGAAATTCCCAAATTTTTACACTTTTATTGTCATTAAGGGTATGACTACATATCAACCAAACCATTTCATTATCACACCACTACAGTATACATCTCTATGCATGAGTGGATGAAGTGTGTGAGGTGCGCTGAAGAAAAATTCCTACCAGTAAAATACATAGCCCTGTTGTGCTCGCATACCCTTAATGACAATAAAATTGTAAAAATTTGGGAATTTCCTTGCTTTTGTACATTTAGTGTATATGAATTTTCATCTTAACCCTATTAAGGGCATATGATTTCAGTATATTGGCATTTTTCATGGAATGTCACTACTTTTGTAAAGGCTATGCCTCAATACAATGCCTTCTCATAACTGATATAGTTGGTAGTTTGACTAATCAAGGTATATGGTGAACTGAAATTAAAATGCCATCAACTAGACACTAGAACCTCTATCTTTGCCAAAAATCAGCTGAATCCATCAAATGGTTGATGAGATACAGGGTGGCATGTACGTACACACAGATAACATGATTTCATGATTGAACTTTCTGGATCTCTGGGTTGCCTTGACTAATGATGCTGAAATTCTACACACTCATAGAACCTATCAAAAAAAAATTTGTGCAAAGTTTTAACTAATTTGGTTTATTGGTTTTTGAGTTATGATTGATCAAAGAAATGAGATTTCCAGCATAGGCCATTCGTGGAGTCTATTAAGGGATAGAGCGCTCTCGTGCCTCCTTTGATTCTTAGTATCGCCCATACTGAGGATTAAACACACTGATTATTGCTTAGCACCTTTATCCGTTGTGCCAATTCTAGTATAAAGTTTAAGAGCCTTGAACTTTTTTTTAAATGTGTGTAGTTAAAATATTTATTACGATTACTACTTATTACTAATATATATATTTGTTGAATCCCATTATCTTGTAAGTAAATTGGTGCTTCATCATTATATTCGATTTAATGTCTTACATGCTGACATGCATTTGACGGTATTATTCCGAATAAACTATGCTTTTTTAAAAAAATTTTTTAAATAAGGGTTTGGTGTGTATTTAGGCATGTTGCATGTACATGGTATACCATTCCTCAAAGGTTTTTTTGCTTTTCGATAATGGCTATAGTGTTTAATTGGATTCTTTTTTCTTTCTCTTTTCAGGTCAAAATGACTGAGAGAAAAGCTGTGATCAAGAACGCCGACATGTCTGAGGATATGCAGTCGGATGCGATCGACTGTGCCACGCAGGCCCTCGAGAAATTTAACATTGAAAAGGATATTGCCGCCTACATAAAGAAGGAGTTTGACAAAAAGTTCAACCCCACCTGGCATTGCATTGTCGGCCGAAATTTTGGCAGCTATGTCACCCATGAGACCAAACATTTCATTTACTTCTACCTCGGCCAAGTGGCCATTTTGCTTTTTAAATCTGGTTAGACCGGAAATGGACGCTTGTTGGGGGGGTGGGGACACACATGCTCAGATACGACCTGATTCTTTTTTTTTTTTTTTTTTTTTTTTTTTAATCCTTCAAAATATGCAGAAAAAACCGGGAAAATATCCTACTGCATAATATAAATGATGAGTCGAAAAAAAAAAAAAAAAACATTTTTTTTTTTTTTCTAAAATAAGCTTTAATCTCTTCATGACAATTCGGTAAAATTTATGCCTGCCTCGGAGATGTAAAATTTAAAAAAAAAAAATTTAAAAAAAAATTTTTTTTTTTTTAATTTTTAATTTTTTCAATTTTTTTTTTTTTTTTGCGAACATATCACAAAATGTAATGTTTTCTCCGAATCTCTTTTTTTTTTCTTTTTTTTTTTTTTTGGCGTTTACATATCTGAAGAATTTGGTAAAATTTATGCCTTCCTCGGAAATATAAAATTTAAAAAAACCCCAAAAACAAAACCTTTTTGTGAACATATCGCAAATGTAATGTTTTCCTGAATCTTTTTTTCTTTAGGAGTTTACACATCTGAAGAAGGCCTACATTTTTACTGAAATGTCATTACTTCTCACATCAAAAACTTATTTCAGTCATTATTTATCTTATATATATATATATCAAAGGATAATAACCCCACACAAATAAACTCTGGAGAGAGGCGGAAAAATAATTGGTTCTCCAAATATTTTAACACCAAACACCTTCGTCCTCCTCCTTCCTCTTCCGTTGTTAAAAGTAGCAGAAACAGACTTTACGTACGTACATACATACACACACATTTTATATATACATATATTATATACATACATATATATATATATATATATATATATATATATATATATATAACAAACGTGTGTCTATCTTCACACATGCATTTAAATAAACTTCCAATTTAAAAAAAATGCTAATTTTTTTCCTTCCCTCTTTTGTTATATTTGCTGTCCTTGTTCATTGTATATTTATTTATCTAATAAAATATTGATGTAACATCGTTTTTGCCTTCTCTCCTGCTATCTATCGAGTTTTCTGTGTATCCCAATCACACTTATGTACTAATGTTCTTGATTAATTGCCAGACAGGTGTGACATCATACCACTGGAGGGGAAATAACTCCTTCGTGTTGATTGGTCAGTAAAATGAGAGCAGTTCAAATATTAGATATAAAACAATCAAGAAAAATTTTAAACTTTTTCTATTGCAATTTTATAAAAAAAAAAAAATTACTTTTTCATTATTCATTGCCAGTTCACGGAGTAAATAAAATACTTCTAATTAACGTAATATTCTTTTAGATTAGATTAAGCAGCGAATAAAATTTCCAGTTCACGGAGTAAATAAAATACTTCTAATTAACGTAATATTCTTTTAGATTAGATTAAGCATCGAATAAAATTTCCAGTTCACGGAGTAAATAAAATACTTCTAATTAACGTAATATTCTTTTAGATTAGATTAAGCATCGAATAAAATTTCCAGTTCACGGAGTGAATAAAATATTTCTAATTAACGTAATATTCTTTTAGATTAGATTAAGCATTGAATAAAATTTCCAGTTCACGGAGTGAATAAAATATTTCAATCTGAAGACGAAATATCCTTTGTATGCAAAAGAAAGATCTAGGGTGTCCTCGATGGCTGTACATCAAACATGACATTAATGCGGATGGAATTATTGTTCCTGATGCAATCGTGTTCGAGATGGGTATATTTGCTGATAACACTGTGCTCTACTTTCTACATGTAGGTAAAATGAACAAACACATATCCAAAGCAATGGCTGAATCCTTAGAAAATTACCGTCAGTCTGTAGTTGAATGGGGACATAAATGTATCGGAACATTTAATGCTACTACGATAAAGCAGAAACCTTTTTAACCACCGACTGCCATGGCCGATAATAACTTACCCAGGAGTCCAACATTCAAACTTCTTGGCCCAACATTCAGATAACATGAATATGAACAAATACATAAATACTATTAGGGCTGCTGCAAGGAAGGTGGGCTCCCTCTACCGTGCTAGAAAACTTCTCACACCTGCCAGTATTCTATATCTCTAGAAGGCCGTACATGGAGTATTGTTGTCACATCTTGACTGGTGCACCATCCACTCGTCTCTCCCTCTTAGTCCAAAAGAGTCTCTAATCTAATAGGTGTCCTACACTAATTGTCCTCTGAGGTCATCAGATATAAGCCTGTCTTTAAGACACACATCCATCGTATCATTCTCATATCATTTCTCCATGTCGCTCAACTCTCACTGTCCGGGTTTCACTTCCATACATCATTACACTGTATACACATGCCTGACAGACTATTCCCTTGGTCGACAGTGGTAACGCTCTGCTGGTTAGTAATGGCAGAAGTTCCCTGACCTTACTCCATCCGATCCTAACTCTTGCAATCACACTGCCTCAATGAAGGTAATCGCTTTGTGGCGCATCACAATAAAAGACGTCACACATCGATTTAGGTACTTTTACAGACTTTCATATCGAGAACTTAAGATAACACGATACCATGGAGCTGCTTCCCAGCCGACTACAAGATGTTTGTTTTCAAGTCCAATATTAACAAATTCTTATTGCACCGTCCTCTATAATAATTAAATCAAGCACCGTTAACAATCCTCAGTGTTGTCTGAATGTCCACCTTACAAAAACTTCAATCCTTTTCCTTTACAAAAAGAAAATGGGGCCACGTCACGTATCACTTTTTGGCGGCACAATGTTATGTCACTCACCTCGAATTTGCGGGAAAGGGATAGCATTGCCCTGCACCATTCGCTTTTTGGAGAGAGGTCCTTGTTTCAATCTTGAGGGCCCTCTGTCTAAAACCATTTTTTGTCCCAATACATATCAGCACATAAGACCGATGTTAAACTGAATATTATGATAAGATGACACTCTCGCAGAATATGACGTCATGAAAAGAAGTGGCAGAGAAATAAGATAAATTTCTTTTGGGTTTACGAAGTGATCAGATGTATCTTTCAGAGGTTCACCACCCTTTGGGGATAGGATGGGGAGCTACATCCCATTGCGGATAGAAATAGCATTTTTTTTTCGTGTCTTTAATTCCTCTTATTACAGTTATCAGGAGGAAAGTAGAAAAAGAGGCTGAGAGACGAAGTATCCACAGAGCAATTTGCGACGCGTCAACATAACACCGACTAGATGTTTGTTGCAGTTGGGGATTGAAGAACACCGCACTATGCTACACGGAGATCCGAATTAACAATTTATGAAATCTGACACTGGAAAATAGAATTGCTCGGTGTAAGACTATGTGCGTCCCTCTTGACAACCGCCGACCCCCAACACTGACGGCGTGGTTTTCTGTTTGTCTTCATCTTTCGTTCTCGTTGTGGCCGTGTCATCGTCTTGCCGATTGCCACGGGCACTGGTTCACAAGTTGAACAACGCAAACGCACAAAGAAAACACAACTGATCGATTGTGTATAGATCAGTCGTGCTTCTGGGTATGTGTGATACCGTTGCGTAAAAGAAAGGGACCCCCCCGAGCCCCCCAAATGCTAACGTCCATGTCTCCGTTAAGATAATTCATCTGTCGAGGCATCGCCATCACTCTGTTGAAGTCAGCTCATCTCAGGTCGGCTCTGATCTGATCGTCTCCTCTCCGAGCCACAAACTTAAAAACTGTCGTAAAACTGCCCCGACTATCCAATTTATTGACCTCGACCGGAAATCCTAAAAACGCCTTTGTCTCAGAATGACTGCTAAACGGAAATTACTCCCCCTCTTAGCCACTCCCAGCTGTCCATGCGGAAATTGACCACCAACTGTGAAGCCTCCTACTGTCTTGAGAATTTAAAAGATCTTGGCGGCCTTGCATTGTCTTTTTACTTATCCTACTTCCGATACTTTTGCTCGTCTAAAGAATCCGTTCCTCCTATTGCTCGAAGTCTTGGCTCTCTCGGAACGGGGGGGGGGGGGGGGGGGGGGGGCATGCCATAGTATCACATCGGCATTATCATGTAGGTATTTACCCACCTCCCAATGTGTGAAGATATGACACTCGGTCAGAAGGTGGGGATTGAAAAGCTAGCATACAAGATCAGGTGAACTCTGGCCCACAAAAATGCCTGAGCAGCCCAAACTTTCCCATTAACAAGACTGCTACTATTTAACATAAAAATTATGTAATGTGCCACTCTTGGCACATGTGCCATAGGTTGACCATTTCTGATTTAATGCGTGTACTGGTAACCCTTTTTTTTTGTGGGGTTGAAGTGTATCTCTTTTTGTGGCGATTTTTTTTTTTTTTTTTTTTTTTTTTTTTTTTTTTTTTTTTTTCCTAAATCCATGAAATTCTGTGAAGTCAACGAGATCAAAGAAACAAACAATAATAAAAATTAAACTTGGTGCAGCTGGGTAATTTGATGGCAAACAGCAAACAACAAACAACAAATCCTATTTAAGCGGATTATCGGATAATCTGTTGAAACCTTGTTTGTTGTTTGTATTGTTACCGTGTGGCGGTTCATTGAACAAAGGAATTAATACTAATCTCACAAACACATACACGTTTGGCCTACAAATATATGTGAACATACACATGCACACACATGTATGTGAACATACACATGCACACACATGTATGTGAACACATGATGCATGCAACGTCTTGTCAGCCGAGTGGCATTCCTTCATTCAGAAAAGGGTCATTGTCTGAAGGAGTATCTACTGAGATTGCTACTATAGAGATCTAGCTTTGTACGACAGCTAGATCCCTCTCTTGGTTTAAAATGTAAAGAACCAACAACAAGCGAAAGCAAGAAAGCCAGTAACAAGTTGAAACTGCAGATCAACATGAGGTGGTCTTCATTTCTTTTTTTAAAAATAAAAACAGGGTTTCACGCATACACACACATCTATGTGAACACATACATACATACAGACGTATCTATCAGAACACACACACATACGTACACAGCTGGCCAAGTAGACCAAATTAGACCCCTACGCCACAAAGGTACAGACAGACAAATGGAAGAGAAAGTAATTTTTTTATTAATCAATAATAAATAATCTTGATTGAAAAAAATCCAAAAAAATTCAAAGAATTATCTAATCTGAATAAAAGTTTTATTAATCAATAAATGAACTCTGTCGTTTGGCTGAGATCAAAGTGTATTATCTGTTCCGATGGATGTTACACCCCTTAGACCGATACTGTCTTGCCCTTCGGGGCTTGATTCCGCCGATCTTAGGGTTTTTCTTGTGCAGTTCTAGGAGGTCCACCCTCCCAGGCTTTGCCTTCTCACCCTTTGAGAAGGGGTTAGTTTATTGCTAATCGCCTGAGGAGCCCCTACCGGGGAATGCCGACGGGGCTGCCCAGGCAATTTTTTGTAGGCTAGAGTATTCATTCCTCTAGGGCGCTTGCTTTTCAATCCCACTTTTCTGAACTTGCGTCACATCTTACCGCCTTGGGAAAGGGGGAGATAAATACCCCCCCCCCCCCAAAAAAAAAGTTAGAAAAAGATGTCGAGAAATGGCATTCACTTCATTTGTATCTGATGCATACAATGGAGCCGTCTATTATAGAAAAAGGACGAGTCCATTTCTAATATTCAAACCAACTTTATTGCGTCGTTGTGGTGTGAATAAGGGGGAACGAAAGAGAAGGGGTATTAGTAAATGGATGAGTCCATGAGTATGGACGAAGAAAAAAAGGTTAAAAAGTCCACCACGTGGACTTTTTAACCTTGGTGTTTGTAGGGATTAGGGTTAGCGTCAGGGTTAGCTTGAGTCCTAATCTGCACGAGTACGTAACAATACGTTAAAGCAATTTCATGTTCGTACGTATGTTATCACCTTTCACCCTCTTATAAAAGATGGGACGAAGACACAATGTAACAAAACGTAATTTAAAAATTTCATTTGATGTCGTTGTTGCGTCGAGCATGAAATTCAAACTTTTTTGGCCTTCAGGCTAGAATCAAGTGCATTGTCTAAAGGATAATGATATCATGGGGTAATATCGCCGGACGTTCATAGAATGGAAATATTTTTATTTCGGCATCTTTATCGGAGTAACGGCGACACGCATGCGTCAGTTCGCAAAAATCTCTCCTTTTTGATTAGTGAACATTGTTTATATTGAAAACAGCCGCCTCTCAGAGGATCCCAGACAAGTCGTTTCAAACGAGCAGGAATCCTTCACATTGATTGAAAATTTGAGAGTTCACACCTACATGTCTTGGCCTTTTGGCTAAGATCAAAGTGTAGTATCTGTTCGGATGGATACTGCACCCCCATAGACTGGTATTGTCTTGGCTTTCGGGGCTTGATTTACGCCGGTCTATAGGTCTGTCCTGTGCAGTTCTAGGAGGTCCAGGCTTCGCCTCTCCTCTTTATGGGGGGGGGAGTAAGTTTATTGCTTACTGCCTGAGGCGCCCCTACCGGGGAATGCCGACAGGTCTGCCGAGGCAATTTTTAATGGCCAGAGTGCTCACCTTCTCGGGCGCTGGCTTTTCAAGTCCCACTTTCGCGACCCGACCTTGGATCACATCTTACCTTGTGGGAGTAAGATACAACTGGCCTTGTGCCTAACCTCCTGGGGAGGTAAATAAAATGTCTTTGCCTTTTGGCCAAGATCAAAGTGTAGTATCTGTTCCGATGGATACTGCACCCTATAGACTGGTGTCGTCTTGGCTTTCGGGACTTGATTTCCGCCGGTCTATGGGTCTGTCCTGTGCAGTTCTAGGAGGTCCACCCTCTCAGGCTTCGCCTCCCCTCTTTGGGGAGGAGTAAGTTTATTGTTTACTGCCTGAGGCGCCCCTACCGGGGAATGCCGACGGGGCTGCCCAGGCAATTTTTAAACCCCACTTTCCCGACCCGACCTTGGGTCACATCTTACTTGTGGGAGTAAGATAAAAACTGGCCTTGTGCCTAACTCCTGGAGAGGAGTAAATCAATACATGTGAGCTAATATTTTATTTCGGATCTTCATGCTGCGATTGTGCGGACGTGGCACGTAGTAATAAATTTAAATGTGTCCCATTTCCACTCAGTACAAAAAGAGGAAGAAGAGAAAAAGAAATGAAGAGAGAAGAGGAAATTAAATAAGTGACGAATAAGGGATTTATTTATTATTTATTGAATTATTAATCTTACGTTTTCACCGAATGGATCAGTGTAATATATTTGTTTCTTATTTTTTATTTAGGACAGAAATATGTATATATTTACTTAAAAATGGATGACGTCATAAGGGATGAATGGTAGTTGCCAAAAACAGTGTGACATCATAGAGGATGAATGGCGGTTGCCAAAAATAATGTTACGTCATAAAAGATAAATGTATATTTGTTTGAAAGCAGCAGCAGCCTCTTACCTAAATTCCAACTCTAGGAGGGGGATGAGACAATTTGGTAGTTTCAGAGCTACCCGGCTAACAGGGCTTTTCTGAAAATCCAGGAGGAGTCTACATCAGGATCCGTCGTCCTCTGGTCGTCTCTGCTTCTACATCAGTGGCAATCATGAATGTGTCAGGCGCGTACCACAAATCGATAGAGTGAAGATAACAACGTTGTTTCTGGGCCTAACCTTCCCTGACTTCGCATTGTTTATCTCCGTGTCGAAGGTGAACCTGCCATCTTGCAGGTACAACAAATAATCACGGCCGACGAGACTAACTTCACGCAGAGAGACGATCCTGAGGCACAATCTTCGTGGACTGTGCAGAGGGACGATTTTCTGCTCCTTCTCATCCTAAACAGCCGTAATGTGTGTGTTTGACAAGATGCACCTGAAGAAGGTTGGAGGTTACATCGGCCGAAACGTTGTGAGAATAACGTCCAAGATGTGAACAGTAGTTCGAATGATACAAATAATACAAAGAATCTTTTTCTTCTTTTCTTTCGAACGAGACGTAGACGTTAGAATTAAAAATATGCGGTGCGTTTATGAAGTGGAATGAATGTGTTTAAAATTTTTCTTTATTATTATCAATTATTTGGTGTTTTTTTTTTACATTAGAACCCGTGCTAAAAGTGTCGAATGAAAAATCCGTTGACTTACCTGTTTCCAAAAAAGCACAGACGACGCTGGATTTACAAGCGAAGGAAAAACAAGCAAAAAATTTTGTATGAAATAAATTCCTTTTTTTAATGAAAAAAATAAGTGTTTAAATTAAAAAGTTTTAACAAAGAAATAACAGTGATTCAAATAAGTGTTTGAATTAAAAAGTTTAAACGAAGAAATAACAGTGATTCAAATAAGTGTTTGTATTAAAAAGTTTTAACGAAGAAATAACAGTGATTTAAATAAGTGTTTGAATTAAAAAGTTTTAACAAAGAAATAACAGTGATTCAAATAAGTGTTTGTATTAAAAAGTTTTAACAAAGAAATAACAGTGATTCAAATAAGTGTTTAAATTAAAAAGTTTTAACAAAGAAATAACAGTGATTTAAATAAGTGTTTGTATTAAAAAGTTTTAACAAAGAAATAACAGTGATTCAAATAAGTGTTTAAATTAAAAAGTTTTAACAAAGAAATAACAGTGATTCAAATAAGTGTTTGTATTAAAAAGTTTTAACAAAGAAATAACAGTGATTCAAATAAGTGTTTAAATTAAAAAGTTTTAACAAAGAAATAACAGTGATTTAAATAAGTGTTTGTATTAAAAAGTTTTAACAAAGAAATAACAGTGATTCAAATAAGTGTTTAAATTAAAAAGTTTTAACGAAGAAATAACAGTGATTCAAATAAGTGTTTGAATGAAAAAGTTTTAACAAAGAAATAACAGTGATTCAAATAAGTGTTTGTATTAAAAAGTTTAAACGAAGAAATAACAGTGATTCAAATAAGTGTTTGTATTAAAAAGTTTTAACAAAGAAATAACAGTGATTCAAATAAGTGTTTGAATTAAAAAGTTTAAACGAAGAAATAACAGTGATTCAAATAAGTGTTTGTATTAAAAAGTTTTAACAAAGAAATAACAGTGATTCAAATAAGTGTTTGAATTAAAAAGTTTAAACGAAGAAATAACAGTGATTCAAATAAGTGTTTAAATTAAAACGTTTTAACGAAGAAATAACAGTGATTCAAATAAGTGTTTGTATTAAAAAGTTTTAACAAAGAAATAAAAGTGATTCAAATAAGTGTTTGAATTAAAAAGTTTAAACGAAGAAATAACAGTGATTCAAATAAGTGTTTGAATTAAAAAGTTTAAACGAAGAAATACCAGTGATTCAAATAAGTGTTTGAATTAAAAAGTTTAAACGAAGAAATAACAGTGATTCAAATAAGTGTTTGAATTAAAACGTTTTAACGAAGAAATAACAGTGATTCAAATAAGTGTTTGTATTAAAAAGTTTTAACAAAGAAATAACAGTGATTCAAATAAGTGTTTGAATTAAAAAGTTTAAACGAAGAAATAACAGTGATTCAAATAAGTGTTTGAATTAAAAAGTTTTAACAAAGAAATAACAGTGATTCAAATAAGTGTTTGAATTAAAAAGTTTTAACGAAGAAATAAAAGTGATTCAAATAAGTGTTGGAATTAAAAGGTTTTAAAGAAATAAAAGTTATTCAAATAAGTGTTGGAATTAAAAGGTTTTAAAGAAATAAAAGTGATTCAAATAAGTGTTTAAATTAAAAAGTTTTCACGAAGAAATAAAAGTGATTCAAATAAGTGTTGGAATTAAAAGGTTTTAAAGAAATAAAAGTGATTCAAATAAGTGTTTAAATTAAAAAGTTTTAACGAAGAAATAAAAGTGATTCAAATAAGTGTTTAAATTAAAAAGTTTTAACGAAGAAATAAAAGTGATTCAAATAAGTGTTGGAATTAAAAAGTTTTAACGAAGAAATAAAAGTGATTCAAATAAGTGTTTGAATTATAAAAGTTTTAACAAAGAAATAACAGTGATTCAAATAAGTGTTTGAATTAAAAAGTTTTAACAAAGAAATAAAAGTGATTCAAATAAGTGTTTCAATTAAAATGTTTTAACGAAGAAATAAAAGTGATTCAAATAAGTGTTGGAATTAAAAGGTTTTAAAGAAATAACAGTGATTCAAATAAGTGTTTTAACAAAGAAATAAAAGTGATTCAAATAAGTGTTTAAATTAAAAAGTTTTAACGAAGAAATAAAAGTGATTCAAATAAGTGTTTAAATTAAAAGATTTTTAAGAAATAAAAGTTATTCAAATAAGTGTTGGAATTAAAAGGTTTTAAAGAAATAAAAGTGATTCAAATAAGTGTTTAAATTAAAAGGTTTTAACGAAGAAATAAAAGTGATTCAAATAAGTGTTGGAATTAAAAGGTTTTAAAGAAATAAAAGTGATTCAAATAAGTGTTGGAATTAAAAGGTTTTAAAGAAATAAAAGTGATTCAAATAAGTGTTTAAATTAAAAAGTTTTAACGAAGAAATAAAAGTGATTCAAATAAGTGTTGGAATTAAAAGGTTTTAAAGAAATAAAAGTGATTCAAATAAGTGTTGGAATTAAAAGGTTTTAAAGAAATAAAAGTGATTCAAATAAGTGTTTAAATTAAAAAGTTTTAACGAAGGAATAAAAGTGATTCAAATAAGTGTTTAAATTAAAAAGTTTTAACGAAGAAATAAAAGTGATTCAAATAAGTGTTGGAATTAAAAGGTTTTAAAAAAATAAAAGTTATTCAAATAAGTGTTGGAATTAAAAGGTTTTAAAGAAATAAAAGTGATTCAAATAAGTGTTTAAATTAAAAAGTTTTAACGAAGAAATAAAAGTGATTCAAATAAGTGTTTAAATTAAAAAGTTTTAACGAAGAAATAAAAGTGATTCAAATAAGTGTTTGAATTATAAAAGTTTTAACAAAGAAATAACAGTGATTCAAATAAGTGTTTGAATTAAAAAGTTTTAACAAAGAAATAAAAGTGATTCAAATAAGTGTTTCAATTAAAATGTTTTAACGAAGAAATAAAAGTGATTCAAATAAGTGTTGGAATTAAAAGGTTTTAAAGAAATAACAGTGATTCAAATAAGTGTTTTAACAAAGAAATAAAAGTGATTCAAATAAGTGTTTAAATTAAAAAGTTTTAACGAAGAAATAAAAGTGATTCAAATAAGTGTTGGAATTAAAAGGTTTTAAAGAAATAAAAGTGATTCAAATAAGTGTTGGAATTAAAAGGTTTTAAAGAAATAAAAGTGATTCAAATAAGTGTTTAAATTAAAAGGTTTTAACGAAGAAATAAAAGTGATTCAAATAAGTGTTTAAATTAAAAAGTTTTAACGAAGAAATAACAGTGATTCAAATAAGTGTTTAAATTAAAAAGTTTTAACGAAGAAATAAAAGTGATTCAAATAAGTGTTTAAATTAAAAGGTTTTAACGAAGAAATAAAAGTGATTCAAATAAGTGTTTAAATTAAAAAGTTTTAACGAAGAAATAAAAGTGATTCAAATAAGTGTTTAAATTAAAAAGTTTTAACGAAGAAATAAAAGTGATTCAAATAAGTGTTTAAATTAAAAGGTTTTAAAGAAATAAAAGTGATTCAAATAAGTGTTTAAATTAAAAGGTTTTAACGAAGAAATAAAAGTGATTCAAATAAGTGTTTGAATTATAAAAGTTTTAACAAAGAAATAACAGTGATTCAAATAAGTGTTTGAATTAAAAAGTTTTAACAAAGAAATAAAAGTGATTCAAATAAGTGTTTAAATTAAAAAGTTTTAACGAAGAAATAAAAGTGATTCAAATAAGTGTTGGAATTAAAAAGTTTTAACGAAGAAATAAAAGTGATTCAAATAAGTGTTTGAATTATAAAAGTTTTAACAAAGAAATAACAGTGATTCAAATAAGTGTTTGAATTAAAAAGTTTTAACAAAGAAATAACAGTGATTCAAATAAGTGTTTGAATTAAAAAGTTTTAACGAAGAAATAAAAGTGATTAAAATAATGTTTAAATTAAAAAGTTTAAAGGAAGAAATAACAGGAGCTCAAATAAGTGTTTGAATTAAAAAGTTTTAACAAAGAAATAACAGTTATTCAAATAAGTGTTTGACTTTAACAGTTTTAACAAAGAAATAACAGTGATTCAAATAAGTGTTTTAATTAAAAAGTTTTAACAAAGAAATAACAGTGATTCAAATAAGTGTTTTAATTAAAAAGTTTTAACAAAGAAATAACAGTGATTCAAATAAGTGTTTGAATTAAAAAGTTTTAACGAAGAAATAACAGGAGCTCAAATAAGTGTTTAAATTAAAAAGTTTAAACGAAGAAATAAAAGTGATTCAAATAAGTGTTTAAATTAAAAAGTTTTAACGAAGAAATAAAAGTGATTCAAATAAGTGTTGGAATTAAAAGGTTTTAAAGAAATAAAAGTGATTCAAATAAGTGTTTAAATTAAAAAGTTTTAACGAAGAAATAAAAGTGATTCAAATAAGTGTTGGAATTAATGGTTTTAAAGAAATAAAAGTTATTCAAATAAGTGTTGGAATTAAAAGGTTTTAAAGAAATAAAAGTGATTCAAATAGGTGTTTAAATTAAAAGGTTTTAACGAAGAAATAAAAGTGATTCAAATAAGTGTTTGAATTATAAAAGTTTTAACAAAGAAATAACAGTGATTCAAATAAGTGTTTGAATTAAAAAGTTTTAACAAAGAAATAAAAGTGATTCAAATAAGTGTTTAAATTAAAAAGTTTTAACGAAGAAATAAAAGTGATTCAAATAAGTGTTGGAATTAAAAAGTTTTAACGAAGAAATAAAAGTGATTCAAATAAGTGTTTGAATTATAAAAGTTTTAACAAAGAAATAACAGTGATTCAAATAAGTGTTTAAATTAAAAAGTTTTAACGAAGAAATAAAAGTGATTCAAATAAGTGTTGGAATTAAAAGGTTTTAAAGAAATAAAAGTTATTCAAATAAGTGTTGGAATTAAAAGGTTTTAAAGAAATAAAAGTGATTCAAATAAGTGTTTAAATTAAAAAGTTTTAACGAAGAAATAAAAGTGATTCAAATAAGTGTTGGAATTAAAAGGTTTTAAAGAAATAAAAGTGATTCAAATAAGTGTTGGAATTAAAAGGTTTTAAAGAAATAAAAGTGATTCAAATAAGTGTTTAAATTAAAAAGTTTTAACGAAGAAATAAAAGTGATTCAAATAAGTGTTTAAATTAAAAAGTTTTAACGAAGAAATAAAAGTGATTCAAATAAGTGTTGGAATTAAAAGGTTTTAAAGAAATAAAAGTTATTCAAATAAGTGTTGGAATTAAAAGGTTTTAAAGAAATAAAAGTGATTCAAATAAGTGTTTAAATTAAAAAGTTTTCACGAAGAAATAAAAGTGATTCAAATAAGTGTTGGAATTAAAAGGTTTTAAAGAAATAGAAGTGATTCAAATAAGTGTTGGAATTAAAAGGTTTTAAAAAAATAACAGTGATTCAAATAAGTGTTTAAATTAAAAAGTTTTAACGAAGAAATAAAAGTGATTCAAATAAGTGTTGGAATTAAAAGGTTTTAAAGAAATAAAAGTGATTCAAATAAGTGTTTAAATTAAAAAGTTTTAACGAAGAAATAAAAGTGATTCAAATAAGTGTTGGAATTAAAAGGTTTTAAAGAAATAAAAGTTATTCAAATAAGTGTTGGAATTAAAAGGTTTTAAAGAAATAAAAGTGATTCAAATAAGTGTTTAAATTAAAAGGTTTTAACGAAGAAATAAAAGTGATTCAAATAAGTGTTTGAATTATAAAAGTTTTAACAAAGAAATAACAGTGATTCAAATAAGTGTTTAAATTAAAAAGTTTTAACGAAGAAATAAAAGTGATTCAAATAAGTGTTGGAATTAAAAGGTTTTAAAGAAATAAAAGTTATTCAAATAAGTGTTGGAATTAAAAGGTTTTAAAGAAATAAAAGTGATTCAAATAAGTGTTTAAATTAAAAAGTTTTTACGAAGAAATAAAAGTGATTCAAATAAGTGTTGGAATTAAAAGGTTTTAAAGAAATAAAAGTGATTCAAATAAGTGTTGGAATTAAAAGGTTTTAAAAAAATAAAAGTGATTCAAATAAGTGTTTAAATTAAAAAGTTTTAACGAAGAAATAAAAGTGATTCAAATAAGTGTTTAAATTAAAAAGTTTTAACGAAGAAATAAAAGTGATTCAAATAAGTGTTGGAATTAAAAGGTTTTAAACAAATAAAAGTGATTCAAATAAGTGTTGGAATTAAAATGTTTTAAAGAAATAACAGTGATTAAAATAAGTGTTGGAATTAAAAGGTTTTAAAGAAATAAAAGTGATTCAAATAAGTGTTTAAATTAAAAAGTTTTAACGAAGAAATAAAAGTGATTCAAATAAGTGTTGGAATTAAAAGGTTTTAAAGAAATAAAAGTGATTCAAATAAGTGTTGGAATTAAAAGGTTTTAAAGAAATAAAAGTGATTCAAATAAGTGTTTAAATTAAAAAGTTTTAACGAAGAAGTAAAAGTGATTCAAATAAGTGTTTAAATTAAAAAGTTTTAACGAAGAAATAAAAGTGATTCAAATAAGTGTTGGAATTAAAAGGTTTTAAAGAAATAAAAGTGATTCAAATAAGTGTTTAAATTAAAAAGTTTTAACAAAGAAATGAAAGTGATTCAAATAAGTGTTGGAATTAAAAGGTTTTAAAGAAATAAAAGTGATTCAAATAAGTGTTGGAATTAAAAAGTTTTAAAGAAATAAAAGTTATTCAAATAAGTGTTTAAATTAAAAAGTTTTAACGAAGAAATAAAAGTGATTCAAATAAGTGTTTAAATTAAAAAGTTTTAACGAAGAAATAAAAGTGATTCAAATAAGTGTTGGAATTAAAAGGTTTTAAAGAAATAAAAGTGATTCAAATAAGTGTTGGAATTAAAAGGTTTTAAAGAAATAACAGTAATTCAAATAAGTGATGGAATTAAAAGGTTTTAAAGAAATAAAAGTGATTCAAATAAGTGTTTAAATTAAAAAGTTTTAACGAAGAAATAAAAGTGATTCAAATAAGTGTTGGAATTAAAAGGTTTTAAAGAAATAAAAGTGATTCAAATAAGTGTTCGAATTAAAAGGTTTTAAAGAAATAAAAGTGATTCAAATAAGTGTTTAAATTAAAAAGTTTTAACGAAGAAGTAAAAGTGATTCAAATAAGTGTTTAAATTAAAAAGTTTTAACGAAGAAATAAAAGTGATTCAAATAAGTGTTGGAATTAAAAGGTTTTAAAGAAATAAAAGTGATTCAAATAAGTGTTTAAATTAAAAAGTTTAAACGAAGAAATAAAAGTGATTCAAATAAGTGTTTAAATTAAAAAGTTTTAACGAAGAAATAAAAGTGATTCAAATAAGTGTTGGAATTAAAAGGTTTTAAAGAAATAAAAGTGATTCAAATAAGTGTTGGAATTAAAATGTTTTAAAGAAATAACAGTGATTCAAATAAGTGTTGGAATTAAAAGGTTTTAAAGAAATAAAAGTGATTCAAATAAGTGTTTAAATTAAAAAGTTTTAACGAAGAAATAAAAGTGATTCAAATAAGTGTTTAAATTAAAAAGTTTTAACGAAGAAATAAAAGTGATTCAAATAAGTGTTGGAATTAAAAGGTTTTAAAGAAATAAAAGTGATTCAAATAAGTGTTTAAATTAAAAAGTTTTAACGAAGAAATAAAAGTGATTCAAATAAGTGTTTAAATTAAAAAGTTTTAACGAAGAAATAAAAGTGATTCAAATAAGTGTTTAAATTAAAAAGTTTTAACGAAGAAATAAAAGTGATTCAAATAAGTGTTGGAATTAAAAGGTTTTAAAGAAATAAAAGTGATTCAAATAAGTGTTGGAATTAAAAGGTTTTAAAAAAATAACAGTGATTCAAATAAGTGTTTAAATTAAAAAGTTTTAACGAAGAAATAAAAGTGATTCAAATAAGTGTTTAAATTAAAAAGTTTTAACGAAGAAATAAAAGTGATTCAAATAAGTGTTGGAATTAAAAGGTTTTAAAGAAATAAAAGTGATTCAAATAAGTGTTTAAATTAAAAAGTTTTAACGAAGAAATAAAAGTGATTCAAATAAGTGTTGGAATTAAAAGGTTTTAAAGAAATAAAAGTGATTCAAATAAGTGTTGGAATTAAAAAGTTTTAAAGAAATAAAAGTTATTCAAATAAGTGTTTAAATTAAAAAGTTTTAACGAAGAAATAAAAGTGATTCAAATAAGTGTTTAAATTAAAAAGTTTTAACGAAGAAATAAAAGTGATTCAAATAAGTGTTGGAATTAAAAGGTTTTAAAGAAATAAAAGTGATTCAAATAAGTGTTGGAATTAAAAGGTTTTAAAGAAATAACAGTAATTCAAATAAGTGATGGAATTAAAAGGTTTTAAAGAAATAAAAGTGATTCAAATAAGTGTTTAAATTAAAAAGTTTTAACGAAGAAATAAAAGTGATTCAAATAAGTGTTGGAATTAAAAGGTTTTAAAGAAATAAAAGTGATTCAATTAAGTGTTCGAATTAAAAGGTTTTAAAGAAATAAAAGTGATTCAAATAAGTGTTTAAATTAAAAAGTTTTAACGAAGAAGTAAAAGTGATTCAAATAAGTGTTTAAATTAAAAAGTTTTAACGAAGAAATAAAAGTGATTCAAATAAGTGTTGGAATTAAAAGGTTTTAAAGAAATAAAAGTGATTCAAATAAGTGTTTAAATTAAAAAGTTTAAACGAAGAAATAAAAGTGATTCAAATAAGTGTTTAAATTAAAAAGTTTTAACGAAGAAATAAAAGTGATTCAAATAAGTGTTGGAATTAAAAGGTTTTAAAGAAATAAAAGTGATTCAAATAAGTGTTGGAATTAAAATGTTTTAAAGAAATAACAGTGATTCAAATAAGTGTTGGAATTAAAAGGTTTTAAAGAAATAAAAGTGATTCAAATAAGTGTTTAAATTAAAAAGTTTTAACGAAGAAATAAAAGTGATTCAAATAAGTGTTTAAATTAAAAAGTTTTAACGAAGAAATAAAAGTGATTCAAATAAGTGTTGGAATTAAAAGGTTTTAAAGAAATAAAAGTGATTCAAATAAGTGTTTAAATTAAAAAGTTTTAACGAAGAAATAAAAGTGATTCAAATAAGTGTTTAAATTAAAAAGTTTTAACGAAGAAATAAAAGTGATTCAAATAAGTGTTTAAATTAAAAAGTTTTAACGAAGAAATAAAAGTGATTCAAATAAGTGTTGGAATTAAAAGGTTTTAAAGAAATAGAAGTGATTCAAATAAGTGTTGGAATTAAAAGGTTTTAAAAAAATAACAGTGATTCAAATAAGTGTTTAAATTAAAAAGTTTTAACGAAGAAATAAAAGTGATTCAAATAAGTGTTGGAATTAAAAGGTTTTAAAGAAATAAAAGTGATTCAAATAAGTGTTTAAATTAAAAAGTTTTAACGAAGAAATAAAAGTGATTCAAATAAGTGTTGGAATTAAAAGGTTTTAAAGAAATAAAAGTTATTCAAATAAGTGTTGGAATTAAAAGGTTTTAAAGATATAAAAGTGATTCAAATAAGTGTTTAAATTAAAAGGTTTTAACGAAGAAATAAAAGTGATTCAAATAAGTGTTTGAATTATAAAAGTTTTAACAAAGAAATAACAGTGATTCAAATAAGTGTTTAAATTAAAAAGTTTTAACGAAGAAATAAAAGTGATTCAAATAAGTGTTGGAATTAAAAGGTTTTAAAGAAATAAAAGTTATTCAAATAAGTGTTAGAATTAAAAGGTTTTAAAGAAATAAAAGTGATTCAAATAAGTGTTTAAATTAAAAAGTTTTTACGAAGAAATAAAAGTGATTCAAATAAGTGTTGGAATTAAAAGGTTTTAAAGAAATAAAAGTGATTCAAATAAGTGTTGGAATTAAAAGGTTTTAAAAAAATAAAAGTGATTCAAATAAGTGTTTAAATTAAAAAGTTTTAACTAAGAAATAAAAGTGATTCAAATAAGTGTTTAAATTAAAAAGTTTTAACGAAGAAATAAAAGTGATTCAAATAAGTGTTGGAATTAAAAGGTTTTAAACAAATAAAAGTGATTCAAATAAGTGTTGGAATTAAAATGTTTTAAAGAAATAACAGTGATTCAAATAAGTGTTGGAATTAAAAGGTTTTAAAGAAATAAAAGTGATTCAAATAAGTGTTTAAATTAAAAAGTTTTAACGAAGAAATAAAAGTGATTCAAATAAGTGTTGGAATTAAAAGGTTTTAAAGAAATAAAAGTGATTCAAATAAGTGTTGGAATTGAAAGGTTTTAAAGAAATAAAAGTGATTCAAATAAGTGTTTAAATTAAAAAGTTTTAACGAAGAAGTAAAAGTGATTCAAATAAGTGTTTAAATTAAAAAGTTTTAACGAAGAAATAAAAGTGATTCAAATAAGTGTTGGAATTAAAAGGTTTTAAAGAAATAAAAGTGATTCAAATAAGTGTTTAAATTAAAAAGTTTTAACGAAGAAATAAAAGTGATTCAAATAAGTGTTGGAATTAAAAGGTTTTAAAGAAATAAAAGTGATTCAAATAAGTGTTGGAATTAAAAGGTTTTAAAGAAATAAAAGTTATTCAAATAAGTGTTTAAATTAAAAAGTTTTAACGAAGAAATAAAAGTGATTCAAATAAGTGTTTAAATTAAAAAGTTTTAACGAAGAAATAAAAGTGATTCAAATAAGTGTTGGAATTAAAAGGTTTTAAAGAAATAAAAGTGATTCAAATAAGTGTTGGAATTAAAAGGTTTTAAAGAAATAAAAGTGATTCAAATAAGTGTTTAAATTAAAAAGTTTTAACGAAGAAGTAAAAGTGATTCAAATAAGTGTTTAAATTAAAAAGTTTTAACGAAGAAATAAAAGTGATTCAAATAAGTGTTGGAATTAAAAGGTTTTAAAGAAATAAAAGTGATTCAAATAAGTGTTGGAATTAAAAGGTTTTAAAGAAATAAAAGTGATTCAAATAAGTGTTTAAATTAAAAAGTTTAAACGAAGAAATAAAAGTGATTCAAATAAGTGTTTAAATTAAAAAGTTTTAACGAAGAAATAAAAGTGATTCAAATAAGTGTTGGAATTAAAAGGTTTTAAAGAAATAAAAGTGATTCAAATAAGTGTTGGAATTAAAAGGTTTTAAAGAAATAAAAGTGATTCAAATAAGTGTTTAAATTAAAAAGTTTTAACGAAGAAGTAAAAGTGATTCAAATAAGTGTTTAAATTAAAAAGTTTTAACGAAGAAATAAAAGTGATTCAAATAAGTGTTGGAATTAAAAGGTTTTAAAGAAATAAAAGTGATTCAAATAAGTGTTGGAATTAAAAGGTTTTAAAGAAATAAAAGTGATTCAAATAAGTGTTTAAATTAAAAAGTTTAAACGAAGAAATAAAAGTGATTCAAATAAGTGTTTAAATTAAAAAGTTTAAACGAAGAAATAAAAGTGATTCAAATAAGTGTTTAAATTAAAAAGTTTTAACGAAGAAATAAAAGTGATTCAAATAAGTGTTGGAATTAAAAGGTTTTAAAGAAATAAAAGTGATTCAAATAAGTGTTGGAATTAAAAGGTTTTAAAGAAATAACAGTGATTCAAATAAGTGTTTAAATTAAAAAGTTTTAACGAAGAAATAAAAGTGATTCAAATAAGTGTTGGAATTAAAAGGTTTTAAAGAAATAAAAGTGATTCAAATAAGTGTTGGAATTAAAAGGTTTTAAAGAAATAAAAGTGATTCAAATAAGTGTTTAAATTAAAAAGTTTTAACGAAGAAATAAAAGTGATTCAAATAAGTGTTTAAATTAAAAAGTTTTAACGAAGAAATAAAAGTGATTCAAATAAGTGTTGGAATTAAAAGGTTTTAAAGAAATAAAAGTGATTCAAATAAGTGTTTAAATTAAAAAGTTTTAACGAAGAAATAAAAGTGATTCAAATAAGTGTTTAAATTAAAAAGTTTTAACGAAGAAATAAAAGTGATTCAAATAAGTGTTTAAATTAAAAAGTTTTAACGGAGAAATAAAAGTGATTCAAATAAGTGTTGGAATAAAAAGGTTTTAAAGAAATAGAAGTGATTCAAATAAGTGTTGGAATTAAAAGGTTTTAAAGAAATAACAGTGATTCAAATAAGTGTTTAAATTAAAAAGTTTTAACGAAGAAATAAAAGTGATTCAAATAAGTGTTGGAATTAAAAGGTTTTAAAGAAATAAAAGTGATTCAAATAAGTGTTTAAATTAAAAAGTTTTAACGAAGAAATAAAAGTGATTCAAATAAGTGTTGGAATTAAAAGGTTTTAAAGAAATAAAAGTTAATCAAATAAGTGTTGGAATTAAAAGGTTTTAAAGAAATAAAAGTGATTCAAATAAGTGTTTAAATTAAAAGGTTTTAACGAAGAAATAAAAGTGATTCAAATAAGTGTTTGAATTATAAAAGTTTTAACAAAGAAATAACAGTGATTCAAATAAGTGTTTGAATTAAAAAGTTTTAACAAAGAAATAAAAGTGATTCAAATAAGTGTTTAAATAAAAAAGTTTTAACGAAGAAATAAAAGTGATTCAAATAAGTGTTTGAATTATAAAAGTTTTAACAAAGAAATAACAGTGATTCAAATAAGTGTTTAAATTAAAATGTTTTAACGAAGAAATAAAAGTGATTCAAATAAGTGTTGGAATTAAAAGGTTTTAAAGAAATAAAAGTTATTCAAATAAGTGTTGGAATTAAAAGGTTTTAAAGAAATAAAAGTGATTCAAATAAGTGTTTAAATTAAAAAGTTTTAACGAAGAAATAAAAGTGATTCAAATAAGTGTTGGAATTAAAAGGTTTTAAAGAAATAAAAGTGATTCAAAAAAGTGTTGGAATTAAAAGGTTTTAAAGAAATAAAAGTGATTCAAATAAGTGTTTAAATTAAAAAGTTTTAACGAAGAAATAAAAGTTATTCAAATAAGTGTTTAAATTAAAAAGTTTTAACGAAGAAATAAAAGTGATTCAAATAAGTGTTGGAATTAAAAGGTTTTAAAGAAATAAAAGTTATTCAAATAAGTGTTGGAATTAAAAGGTTTTAAAGAAATAAAAGTAATTCAAATAAGTGTTTAAATTAAAAAGTTTTCACGAAGAAATAAAAGTGATTCAAATAAGTGTTGGAATTAAAAGGTTTTAAAGAAATAAAAGTGATTCAAATAAGTGTTTAAATTAAAAAGTTTTAACGAAGAAATAAAAGTGATTCAAATAAGTGTTTAAATTAAAAAGTTTTAACGAAGAAATAAAAGTGATTCAAATAAGTGTTGGAATTAAAAAGTTTTAACGAAGAAATAAAAGTGATTCAAATAAGTGTTTGAATTATAAAAGTTTTAACAAAGAAATAACAGTGATTCAAATAAGTGTTTGAATTAAAAAGTTTTAACAAAGAAATAAAAGTGATTCAAATAAGTGTTTCAATTAAAATGTTTTAACGAAGAAATAAAAGTGATTCAAATAAGTGTTGGAATTAAAAGGTTTTAAAGAAATAACAGTGATTCAAATAAGTGTTTTAACAAAGAAATAAAAGTGATTCAAATAAGTGTTTAAATTAAAAAGTTTTAACGAAGAAATAAAAGTGATTCAAATAAGTGTTTAAATTAAAAGATTTTTAAGAAATAAAAGTTATTCAAATAAGTGTTGGAATTAAAAGGTTTTAAAGAAATAAAAGTGATTCAAATAAGTGTTTAAATTAAAAGGTTTTAACGAAGAAATAAAAGTGATTCAAATAAGTGTTTAAATTAAAAAGTTTTAACGAAGAAATAAAAGTGATTCAAATAAGTGTTGGAATTAAAAGGTTTTAAAGAAATAAAAGTGATTCAAATAAGTGTTGGAATTAAAAGGTTTTAAAGAAATAAAAGTGATTCAAATAAGTGTTTAAATTAAAAAGTTTTAACGAAGGAATAAAAGTGATTCAAATAAGTGTTTAAATTAAAAAGTTTTAACGAAGAAATAAAAGTGATTCAAATAAGTGTTGGAATTAAAAGGTTTTAAAAAAATAAAAGTTATTCAAATAAGTGTTGGAATTAAAAGGTTTTAAAGAAATAAAAGTGATTCAAATAAGTGTTTAAATTAAAAAGTTTTAACGAAGAAATAAAAGTGATTCAAATAAGTGTTTAAATTAAAAAGTTTTAACGAAGAAATAAAAGTGATTCAAATAAGTGTTTGAATTATAAAAGTTTTAACAAAGAAATAACAGTGATTCAAATAAGTGTTTGAATTAAAAAGTTTTAACAAAGAAATAAAAGTGATTCAAATAAGTGTTTCAATTAAAATGTTTTAACGAAGAAATAAAAGTGATTCAAATAAGTGTTGGAATTAAAAGGTTTTAAAGAAATAAAAGTGATTCAAATAAGTGTTGGAATTAAAAGGTTTTAAAGAAATAAAAGTGATTCAAATAAGTGTTTGAATTAAAAAGTTTTAACGAAGAAATAAAAGTGATTAAAATAATGTTTAAATTAAAAAGTTTAAAGGAAGAAATAACAGGAGCTCAAATAAGTGTTTGAATTAAAAAGTTTTAACAAAGAAATAACAGTGATTCAAATAAGTGTTTGAATTAAAAAGTTTTAACAAAGAAATAACAGTGATTCAATTAATGTTTAAATTAAAAAGTTTTAACGAAGAAATAACAGGAGCTCAAATAAGTGTTTGAATTAAAAAGTTTTAACAAAGAAATAACAGTGATTCAAATAAGTGTTTGAATTAAAAAGTTTTAACAAAGAAATAACAGTGATTCAATTAATGTTTAAATTAAAAAGTTTTAACGAAGAAATAACAGGAGCTCAAATAAGTGTTTTAATTAAAAAGTTATAACAAAGAAATAACAGTTATTCAAATAAGTGTTTTAATTAAAAAGTTTTAACAAAGAAATAACAGTGATTCAAATAAGTGTTAGAATTAAAAAGTTTTAACAAAGAAATAACTGATTAAAATAATGTTTAAATTAAAAGGTTTTAACGAAGAAATAACAGGAGCTCAAATAAGTGTTTGAATTAAAAAGTTTTAACAAAGAAATAACAGTGATTCAAATAAGTGTTTTAATTAAAAAGTTTTAACAAAGAAATAAAAGTGATTCAAATAATGTTTAAATTAAAAAGTTTTAACGAAGAAATAACAGTGATTCAAATAAGTGTTTTAATCAAAGAAATAACAGTGATTCAAATAATGTTTAAATTAAAAAGTTTTAACAAAGAAATAACAGTGATTCAAACAATGTTTAAATTAAAAAGTTTTAACAAAGAAATAACAGTGATTCAAATAATGTTTAAATTAAAAAGTTTTAACAAAGAAATAACAGTGATTCAAATAAATGTTTTAATTAAAAAGTTTTAACAAAGAAATAACAGTGATTCAAATAATGTTTAAATTAAAAAGTTTTAACGAAGAAATAACAGGAGCTCAAATAAGTGTTTTAATTAAAAAGTTTTAACAAAGAAATAACAGTGATTCAAATAAGTTTTTTAATTAAAAAGTTTTAACAAAGAAATTACAGTGATTCAAATAATGTTTAAATTAAAAAGTTTTAACAAAGAAATAACAGTGATTCAAATAATGTTTAAATTAAAAAGTTTTAACAAAGAAATAACAGTGATTCAAATAATGTTTAAATTAAAAAGTTTTAACAAAGAAATAACAGTGATTCAAATAAGTGTTTGTATTAAAAAGTTTTAATTAAGAAATAACAGTGATTCAAATAAGTGTTTAAATTAAAAAGTTTTAATTAGGAAATAACAGTGATTCAAATAATGTTTAAATTAAAAAGTTTTAACAAAGAAATAAAAGTGATTCAAATAATGTTTAAATTAAAAAGTTTTAACGAAGAAATAACAGGAGCTCAAATAAGTGTTTTAATTAAAAAGTTTTAACAAAGAAATAACAGTGATTCAAATAAGTGTTTGAATTAAAAAGTTTTAACAAAGAAATAACAGTGATTCAAATAAGTGTTTGAATTAAAAAGTTTTAACAAAGAAATAACAGTTATTCAAATAAGTGTTTGAATTTAAAAGTTTTAACAAAGAAATAACAGTGATTCAAATAAGTGTTTTAATTAAAAAGTTTTAACAAAGAAATAACAGTGATTCAAATAAGTGTTTGAATTAAAAAGTTTTAACGAAGAAATAACAGGAGCTCAAATAAGTGTTTTAATTAAAAAGTTTTAACGAAGAAATAAAAGTGATTCAAATAAGTGTTGGAATTAAAAGGTTTTAAAGAAATAAAAGTGATTCAAATAAGTGTTTAAATTAAAAAGTTTTAACGAAGAAATAAAAGTGATTCAAATAAGTGTTTAAATTAAAAAGTTTTAACGAAGAAATAAAAGTGATTCAAATAAGTGTTTAAATTAAAAAGTTTTAACGAAGAAATAAAAGTGATTCAAATAAGTGTTGGAATTAAAAGGTTTTAAAGAAATAGAAGTGATTCAAATAAGTGTTGGAATTAAAAGGTTTTAAAAAAATAACAGTGATTCAAATAAGTGTTTAAATTAAAAAGTTTTAACAAAGAAATAAAAGTGATTCAAATAATGTTTAAATTAAAAAGTTTTAACGAAGAAATAACAGGAGCTCAAATAAGTGTTTTAATTAAAAAGTTTTAACAAAGAAATAACAGTGATTCAAATAAGTGTTTGAATTAAAAAGTTTTAACAAAGAAATAACAGTGATTCAAATAAGTGTTTGAATTAAAAAGTTTTAACAAAGAAATAACAGTTATTCAAATAAGTGTTTGAATTTAAAAGTTTTAACAAAGAAATAACAGTGATTCAAATAAGTGTTTTAATTAAAAAGTTTTAACAAAGAAATAACAGTGATTCAAATAAGTGTTTGAATTAAAAAGTTTTAACGAAGAAATAACAGGAGCTCAAATAAGTGTTTTAATTAAAAAGTTTTAACGAAGAAATAAAAGTGATTCAAATAAGTGTTGGAATTAAAAGGTTTTAAAGAAATAAAAGTGATTCAAATAAGTGTTTAAATTAAAAAGTTTTAACGAAGAAATAAAAGTGATTCAAATAAGTGTTTAAATTAAAAAGTTTTAACGAAGAAATAAAAGTGATTCAAATAAGTGTTTAAATTAAAAAGTTTTAACGAAGAAATAAAAGTGATTCAAATAAGTGTTGGAATTAAAAGGTTTTAAAGAAATAGAAGTGATTCAAATAAGTGTTGGAATTAAAAGGTTTTAAAAAAATAACAGTGATTCAAATAAGTGTTTAAATTAAAAAGTTTTAACGAAGAAATAAAAGTGATTCAAATAAGTGTTGGAATTAAAAGGTTTTAAAGAAATAAAAGTGATTCAAATAAGTGTTTAAATTAAAAAGTTTTAACGAAGAAATAAAAGTGATTCAAATAAGTGTTGGAATTAAAAGGTTTTAAAGAAATAAAAGTTAATCAAATAAGTGTTGGAATTAAAAGGTTTTAAAGAAATAAAAGTGATTCAAATAAGTGTTTAAATTAAAAGGTTTTAACGAAGAAATAAAAGTGATTCAAATAAGTGTTTGAATTATAAAAGTTTTAACAAAGAAATAACAGTGATTCAAATAAGTGTTTGAATTAAAAAGTTTTAACAAAGAAATAAAAGTGATTCAAATAAGTGTTGGAATTAAAAGGTTTTAAAGAAATAAAAGTGATTCAAATAAGTGTTTAAATTAAAAAGTTTTCACGAAGAAATAAAAGTGATTCAAATAAGTGTTGGAATTAAAAGGTTTTAAAGAAATAAAAGTGATTCAAATAAGTGTTTAAATTAAAAAGTTTTAACGAAGAAATAAAAGTGATTCAAATAAGTGTTTAAATTAAAAAGTTTTAACGAAGAAATAAAAGTGATTCAAATAAGTGTTGGAATTAAAAGGTTTTAAAGAAATAAAAGTGATTCAAATAAGTGTTTGAATTAAAAAGTTTTAACAAAGAAATAAAAGTGATTCAAATAAGTGTTTCAATTAAAATGTTTTAACGAAGAAATAAAAGTGATTCAAATAAGTGTTGGAATTAAAAGGTTTTAAAGAAATAACAGTGATTCAAATAAGTGTTTTAACAAAGAAATAAAAGTGATTCAAATAAGTGTTTAAATTAAAAAGTTTTAACGAAGAAATAAAAGTGATTCAAATAAGTGTTTAAATTAAAAGGTTTTAAAGAAATAAAAGTTATTCAAATAAGTGTTGGAATTAAAAGGTTTTAAAGAAATAAAAGTGATTCAAATAAGTGTTTAAATTAAAAGGTTTTAACGAAGAAATAAAAGTGATTCAAATAAGTGTTTAAATTAAAAAGTTTTAACGAAGAAAAAAAAGTGATTCAAATAAGTGTTGGAATTAAAAGGTTTTAAAGAAATAAAAGTGATTCAAATAAGTGTTGGAATTAAAAGGTTTTAAAGAAATAAAAGTGATTCAAATAAGTGTTTAAATTAAAAAGTTTTAACGAAGGAATAAAAGTGATTCAAATAAGTGTTTAAATTAAAAAGTTTTAACGAAGAAATAAAAGTGATTCAAATAAGTGTTGGAATTAAAAGGTTTTAAAGAAATAAAAGTTATTCAAATAAGTGTTGGAATTAAAAGGTTTTAAAGAAATAAAAGTGATTCAAATAAGTGTTTAAATTAAAAAGTTTTCACGAAGAAATAAAAGTGATTCAAATAAGTGTTGGAATTAAAAGGTTTTAAAGAAATAAAAGTGATTCAAATAAGTGTTTAAATTAAAAAGTTTTAACGAAGAAATAAAAGTGATTCAAATAAGTGTTTAAATTAAAAAGTTTTAACGAAGAAATAAAAGTGATTCAAATAAGTGTTGGAATTAAAAGGTTTTAAAGAAATAAAAGTGATTCAAATAAGTGTTTGAATTAAAAAGTTTTAACAAAGAAATAAAAGTGATTCAAATAAGTGTTTCAATTAAAATGTTTTCACGAAGAAATAAAAGTGATTCAAATAAGTGTTGGAATTAAAAGGTTTTAAAGAAATAACAGTGATTCAAATAAGTGTTTTAACAAAGAAATAAAAGTGATTCAAATAAGTGTTTAAATTAAAAAGTTTTCACGAAGAAATAAAAGTGATTCAAATAAGTGTTGGAATTAAAAGGTTTTAAAGAAATAAAAGTGATTCAAATAAGTGTTTAAATTAAAAAGTTTTAACGAAGAAATAAAAGTGATTCAAATAAGTGTTTAAATTAAAAAGTTTTAACGAAGAAATAAAAGTGATTCAAATAAGTGTTGGAATTAAAAGGTTTTAAAGAAATAACAGTGATTCAAATAAGTGTTTTAACAAAGAAATAAAAGTGATTCAAATAAGTGTTTAAATTAAAAGGTTTTAAAGAAATAAAAGTTATTCAAATAAGTGTTGGAATTAAAAGGTTTTAAAGAAATAAAAGTGATTCAAATAAGTGTTTAAATTAAAAGGTTTTAACGGAGAAATAAAAGTGATTCAAATAAGTGTTTAAATTAAAAAGTTTTAACGAAGAAATAAAAGTGATTCAAATAAGTGTTGGAATAAAAAGGTTTTAAAGAAATAAAAGTGATTCAAATAAGTGTTGGAATTAAAAGGTTTTAAAGAAATAAAAGTGATTCAAATAAGTGTTTAAATTAAAAAGTTTTAACGAAGGAATAAAAGTGATTCAAATAAGTGTTTAAATTAAAAAGTTTTAACGAAGAAATAAAAGTGATTCAAATAAGTGTTGGAATTAAAAGGTTTTAAAGAAATAAAAGTTATTCAAATAAGTGTTGGAATTAAAAGGTTTTAAAGAAATAAAAGTGATTCAAATAAGTGTTTAAATTAAAAAGTTTTAACGAAGAAATAAAAGTGATTCAAATAAGTGTTTCAATTAAAAAGTTTTAACGAAGAAATAAAAGTGATTCAAATAAGTGTTTGAATTAAAAAGTTTTAACAAAGAAATAAAAGTGATTCAAATAAGTGTTTCAATTAAAATGTTTTAACGAAGAAATAAAAGTGATTCAAATAAGTGTTGGAATTATAAAAGTTTTAATTAAGAAATAACAGTGATTCAAATAAGTGTTTAAATTAAAAAGTTTTAATTAAGAAATAACAGTGATTCAAATAAGTGTTTGAATTAAAAAGTTTTAACAAAGAAATAACAGTGATTCAAATAAGTGTTTTAATTAAAAAGTTTTAACAAAGAAATAAAAGTGATTCAAATAATGTTTAAATTAAAAAGTTTTAACAAAGAAATAACAGTGATTCAAATAAGTGTTTGAATTAAAAAGTTTTAACAAAGAAATAACAGTGATTCAAATAATGTTTAAATTAAAAAGTTTTAACAAAGAAATAACAGTGATTCAAATAAGTGTTTGTATTAAAAAGTTTTAATTAAGAAATAACAGTGATTCAAATAAGTGTTTAAATTAAAAAGTTTTAATTAAGAAATAACAGTGATTCAAATAAGTGTTTGAATTAAAAAGTTTTAACAAAGAAATAACAGTGATTCAAATAAGTGTTTTAATTAAAAAGTTTTAACAAAGAAATAAAAGTGATTCAAATAATGTTTAAATTAAAAAGTTTTAACGAAGAAATAACAGGAGCTCAAATAAGTGTTTTAATTAAAAAGTTTTAACAAAGAAATAACAGTGATTCAAATAAGTGTTTGAATTAAAAAGTTTTAACAAAGAAATAACAGTGATTCAAATAAGTGTTTGAATTAAAAAGTTTTAACAAAGAAATAACAGTTATTCAAATAAGTGTTTGAATTTAAAAGTTTTAACAAAGAAATAACAGTGATTCAAATAAGTGTTTTAATTAAAAAGTTTTAACAAAGAAATAACAGTGATTAAAATAAGTGTTTTAATTAAAAAGTTTTAACAAAGAAATAACAGTGATTCAAATAAGTGTTTGAATTAAAAAGTTTTAACGAAGAAATAACAGGAGCTCAAATAAGTGTTTTAATTAAAAAGTTTTAACGAAGAAATAAAAGTGATTCAAATAAGTGTTAGAATTAAAAGGTTTTAAAGAAATAAAAGTGATTCAAATAAGTGTTTAAATTAAAAAGTTTTAACGAAGAAATAAAAGTGATTCAAATAAGTGTTGGAATTAAAAGGTTTTAAAGAAATAGAAGTGATTCAAATAAGTGTTGGAATTAAAAGGTTTTAAAAAAATAACAGTGATTCAAATAAGTGTTTAAATTAAAAAGTTTTAACGAAGAAATAAAAGTGATTCAAATAAGTGTTTAAATTAAAAAGTTTTAACGAAGAAATAAAAGTGATTCAAATAAGTGTTGGAATTAAAAGGTTTTAAAGAAATAAAAGTGATTCAAATAAGTGTTGGAATTAAAAGGTTTTAAAGAAATAACAGTAATTCAAATAAGTGTTGGAATTAAAAGGTTTTAAAGAAATAAAAGTGATTCAAATAAGTGTTTAAATTAAAAAGTTTTAACGAAGAAATAAAAGTGATTCAAATAAGTGTTGGAATTAAAAGGTTTTAAAGAAATAAAAGTGATTCAAATAAGTGTTCGAATTAAAAGGTTTTAAAGAAATAAAAGTGATTCAAATAAGTGTTTAAATTAAAAAGTTTCAACGAAGAAGTAAAAGTGATTCAAATTAGTGTTTAAATTAAAAAGTTTTAACGAAGAAATAAAAGTGATTCAAATAAGTGTTGGAATTAAAAGGTTTTAAAGAAATAAAAGTGATTCAAATAAGTGTTGGAATTAAAAGGTTTTAAAGAAATAAAAGTGATTCAAATAAGTGTTTAAATTAAAAAGTTTAAACGAAGAAATAAAAGTGATTCAAATAAGTGTTTAAATTAAAAAGTTTAAACGGAGAAATAAAAGTGATTCAAATAAGTGTTTAAATTAAAAAGTTTTAATTAAGAAATAACAGTGATTCAAATAAGTGTTTAAATTAAAAAGTTTTAATTAAGAAATAACAGTGATTCAAATAAGTGTTTAAATTAAAAAGTTTTAATTAAGAAATAACAGTGATTCAAATAAGTGTTTGAATTAAAAAGTTTTAATTAAGAAATAACAGTGATTCAAATAAGTGTTTTAATTAAAAAGTTTTAACAAAGAAATAAAAGTGATTCAAATAATGTTTAAATTAAAAAGTTTTAACGAAGAAATAACAGGAGCTCAAATAAGTGTTTTAATTAAAAAGTTTTAACAAAGAAATAACAGTGATTCAAATAAGTGTTTGAATTAAAAAGTTTTAACAAAGAAATAACAGTGATTCAAATAAGTGTTTGAATTAAAAAGTTTTAACAAAGAAATAACAGTTATTCAAATAAGTGTTTGAATTTAAAAGTTTTAACAAAGAAATAACAGTGATTCAAATAAGTGTTTTAATTAAAAAGTTTTAACAAAGAAATAACAGTGATTAAAATAAGTGTTTTAATTAAAAAGTTTTAACAAAGAAATAACAGTGATTCAAATAAGTGTTTGAATTAAAAAGTTTTAACGAAGAAATAACAGGAGCTCAAATAAGTGTTTTAATTAAAAAGTTTTAACGAAGAAATAAAAGTGATTCAAATAAGTGTTAGAATTAAAAGGTTTTAAAGAAATAAAAGTGATTCAAATAAGTGTTTAAATTAAAAAGTTTTAACGAAGAAATAAAAGTGATTCAAATAAGTGTTGGAATTAAAAGGTTTTAAAGAAATAGAAGTGATTCAAATAAGTGTTGGAATTAAAAGGTTTTAAAAAAATAACAGTGATTCAAATAAGTGTTTAAATTAAAAAGTTTTAACGAAGAAATAAAAGTGATTCAAATAAGTGTTTAAATTAAAAAGTTTTAACGAAGAAATAAAAGTGATTCAAATAAGTGTTGGAATTAAAAGGTTTTAAAGAAATAAAAGTGATTCAAATAAGTGTTGGAATTAAAAGGTTTTAAAGAAATAACAGTAATTCAAATAAGTGTTGGAATTAAAAGGTTTTAAAGAAATAAAAGTGATTCAAATAAGTGTTTAAATTAAAAAGTTTTAACGAAGAAATAAAAGTGATTCAAATAAGTGTTGGAATTAAAAGGTTTTAAAGAAATAAAAGTGATTCAAATAAGTGTTCGAATTAAAAGGTTTTAAAGAAATAAAAGTGATTCAAATAAGTGTTTAAATTAAAAAGTTTCAACGAAGAAGTAAAAGTGATTCAAATTAGTGTTTAAATTAAAAAGTTTTAACGAAGAAATAAAAGTGATTCAAATAAGTGTTGGAATTAAAAGGTTTTAAAGAAATAAAAGTGATTCAAATAAGTGTTGGAATTAAAAGGTTTTAAAGAAATAAAAGTGATTCAAATAAGTGTTTAAATTAAAAAGTTTAAACGAAGAAATAAAAGTGATTCAAATAAGTGTTTAAATTAAAAAGTTTTAACGATGAAATAAAAGTGATTCAAATAAGTGTTGGAATTAAAAGGTTTTAAAGAAATAAAAGTGATTCAAATAAGTGTTGGAATTAAAAGGTTTTAAAGAAATAAAAGTGATTCAAATAAGTGTTTAAATTAAAAAGTTTTAACGAAGAAGTAAAAGTGATTCAAATAAGTGTTTAAATTAAAAAGTTTTAACGAAGAAATAAAAGTGATTCAAATAAGTGTTGGAATTAAAAGGTTTTAAAGAAATAAAAGTGATTCAAATAAGTGTTGGAATTAAAAGGTTTTAAAGAAATAAAAGTGATTCAAATAAGTGTTTAAATTAAAAAGTTTAAACGAAGAAATAAAAGTGATTCAAATAAGTGTTTAAATTAAAAAGTTTAAACGAAGAAATAAAAGTGATTCAAATAAGTGTTTAAATTAAAAAGTTTTAACGAAGAAATAAAAGTGATTCAAATAAGTGTTGGAATTAAAAGGTTTTAAAGAAATAAAAGTGATTCAAATAAGTGTTGGAATTAAAAGGTTTTAAAGAAATAACAGTGATTCAAATAAGTGTTTAAATTAAAAAGTTTTAACGAAGAAATAAAAGTGATTCAAATAAGTGTTGGAATTAAAAGGTTTTAAAGAAATAAAAGTGATTCAAATAAGTGTTGGAATTAAAAGGTTTTAAAGAAATAAAAGTGATTCAAATAAGTGTTTAAATTAAAAAGTTTTAACGAAGAAATAAAAGTGATTCAAATAAGTGTTTAAATTAAAAAGTTTAAACGGAGAAATAAAAGTGATTCAAATAAGTGTTTAAATTAAAAAGTTTTAACGAAGAAATAAAAGTGATTCAAATAAGTGTTTAAATTAAAAAGTTTTAACGAAGAAATAAAAGTGATTCAAATAAGTGTTTTAATTAAAAAGTTTTAACGAAGAAATAAAAGTGATTCAAATAAGTGTTTAAATTAAAAAGTTTTTACGGAGAAATAAAAGTGATTCAAATAAGTGTTGGAATTAAAAGGTTTTAAAGAAATAGAAGTGATTCAAATAAGTGTTGGAATTAAAAGGTTTTAAAGAAATAACAGTGATTCAAATAAGTGTTTAAATTAAAAAGTTTTAACGAAGAAATAAAAGTGATTCAAATAAGTGTAGGAATTAAAAGGTTTTAAAGAAATAAAAGTGATTCAAATAAGTGTTTAAATTAAAAAGTTTTAACGAAGAAATAAAAGTGATTCAAATAAGTGTTGGAATTAAAAGGTTTTAAAGAAATAAAAGTTAATCAAATAAGTGTTGGAATTAAAAGGTTTTAAAGAAATAAAAGTGATTCAAATAAGTGTTTAAATTAAAAGGTTTTAACGAAGAAATAAAAGTGATTCAAATAAGTGTTTGAATTATAAAAGTTTTAACAAAGAAATAACAGTGATTCAAATAAGTGTTTGAATTAAAAAGTTTTAACAAAGAAATAAAAGTGATTCAAATAAGTGTTTAAATTAAAAAGTTTTAACGAAGAAATAAAAGTGATTCAAATAAGTGTTTGAATTATAAAAGTTTTAACAAAGAAATAACAGTGATTCAAATAAGTGTTTAAATTAAAAAGTTTTAACGAAGAAATAAAAGTGATTCAAATAAGTGTTGGAATTAAAAGGTTTTAAAGAAATAAAAGTTATTCAAATAAGTGTTGGAATTAAAAGGTTTTAAAGAAATAAAAGTGATTCAAATAAGTGTTTAAATTAAAAAGTTTTAACGAAGAAATAAAAGTGATTCAAATAAGTGTTGGAATTAAAAGGTTTTAAAGAAATAAAAGTGATTCAAATAAGTGTTGGAATTAAAAGGTTTTAAAGAAATAAAAGTGATTCAAATAAGTGTTTAAATTAAAAAGTTTTAACGAAGAAATAAAAGTGATTCAAATAAGTGTTTAAATTAAAAAGTTTTAACGAAGAAATAAAAGTGATTCAAATAAGTGTTGGAATTAAAAGGTTTTAAAGAAATAAAAGTTATTCAAATATGTGTTGGAATTAAAAGGTTTTAAAGAAATAAAAGTGATTCAAATAAGTGTTTAAATTAAAAAGTTGTCACGAAGAAATAAAAGTGATTCAAATAAGTGTTGGAATTAAAAGGTTTTAAAGAAATAAAAGTGATTCAAATAAGTGTTTAAATTAAAAAGTTTTAACGAAGAAATAAAAGTGATTCAAATAAGTGTTTAAATTAAAAAGTTTTAACGAAGAAATAAAAGTGATTCAAATAAGTGTTGGAATTAAAAGGTTTTAAAGAAATAAAAGTGATTCAAATAAGTGTTTGAATTAAAAAGTTTTAACGAAGAAATAAAAGTGATTCAAATAAGTGTTGGAATTAAAAGGTTTTAAAGAAATAAAAGTGATTCAAATAAGTGTTGGAATTAAAAGGTTTTAAAGAAATAAAAGTGATTCAAATAAGTGTTTAAATTAAAAAGTTTTAACGAAGAAGTAAAAGTGATTCAAATAAGTGTTTAAATTAAAAAGTTTTAACGAAGAAATAAAAGTGATTCAAATAAGTGTTGGAATTAAAAGGTTTTAAAGAAATAAAAGTGATTCAAATAAGTGTTGGAATTAAAAGGTTTTAAAGAAATAAAAGTGATTCAAATAAGTGTTTAAATTAAAAAGTTTTAACGAAGAAATAAAAGTGATTCAAATAAGTGTTGGAATTAAAAGGTTTTAAAGAAATAAAAGTGATTCAAATAAGTGTTCGAATTAAAAGGTTTTAAAGAAATAAAAGTGATTCAAATAAGTGTTTAAAATAAAAAGTTTTAACGAAGAAGTAAAAGTGATTCAAATAAGTGTTTAAATTAAAAAGTTTTAACGAAGAAATAAAAGTGATTCAAATAAGTGTTGGAATTAAAAGGTTTTAAAGAAATAAAAGTGATTCAAATAAGTGTTTAAATTAAAAAGTTTTAACGAAGAAATAAAAGTGATTCAAATAAGTGTTGGAATTAAAAGGTTTTAAAGAAATAAAAGTGATTCAAATAAGTGTTGGAATTAAAAGGTTTTAAAGAAATAAAAGTGATTCAAATAAGTGTTTAAATTAAAAAGTTTTAACGAAGAAATAAAAGTGATTCAAATAAGTGTTTAAATTAAAAAGTTTTAACGAAGAAATAAAAGTGATTCAAATAAGTGTTGGAATTAAAAGGTTTTAAAGAAATCAAAATGATTCAAATAAGTGTTTAAATTAAAAAGTTTTAACGAAGAAATAAAAGTGATTCAAATAAGTGTTGGAATTAAAAGGTTTTAAAGAAATAAAAGTGATTCAAATAAGTGTTGGAATTAAAAGGTTTTAAAGAAATAAAAGTGATTCAAATAAGTGTTTAAATTAAAAAGTTTTAACGAAGAAATAAAAGTGATTCAAATAAGTGTTTAAATTAAAAAGTTTTAACGAAGAAATAAAAGTGATTCAAATAAGTGTTGGAATTAAAAGGTTTTAAAGAAATAAAAGTGATTCAAATAAGTGTTGGAATTAAAAGGTTTTAAAGAAATAACAGTAATTCAAATAAGTGTTGGAATTAAAAGGTTTTAAAGAAATAAAAGTGATTCAAATAAGTGTTTAAATTAAAAAGTTTTAACGAAGAAATAAAAGTGATTCAAATAAGTGTTGGAATTAAAAGGTTTTAAAGAAATAAAAGTGATTCAAATAAGTGTTCGAATTAAAAGGTTTTAAAGAAATAAAAGTGATTCAAATAAGTGTTTAAATTAAAAAGTTTCAACGAAGAAGTAAAAGTGATTCAAATTAGTGTTTAAATTAAAAAGTTTTAACGAAGAAATAAAAGTGATTCAAATAAGTGTTGGAATTAAAAGGTTTTAAAGAAATAAAAGTGATTCAAATAAGTGTTCGAATTAAAAGGTTTTAAAGAAATAAAAGTGATTCAAATAAGTGTTTAAATTAAAAAGTTTCAACGAAGAAGTAAAAGTGATTCAAATTAGTGTTTAAATTAAAAAGTTTCAACGAAGAAGTAAAAGTGATTCAAATTAGTGTTTAAATTAAAAAGTTTTAACGAAGAAATAAAAGTGATTCAAATAAGTGTTGGAATTAAAAGGTTTTAAAGAAATAACAGTGATTCAAATAAGTGTTGGAATTAAAAGGTTTTAAAGAAATAAAAGTGATTCAAATAAGTGTTTAAATTAAAAAGTTTTAACGAAGAAATAAAAGTGATTCAAATAAGTGTTGGAATTAAAAGGTTTTAAAGAAATAAAAGTGATTCAAATAAGTGTTGGAATTAAAAGGTTTTAAAGAAATAAAAGTGATTCAAATAAGTGTTTAAATTAAAAAGTTTTAACGAAGAAGTAAAAGTGATTCAAATAAGTGTTTAAATTAAAAAGTTTTAACGAAGAAATAAAAGTGATTCAAATAAGTGTTGGAATTAAAAGGTTTTAAAGAAATAAAAGTGATTCAAATAAGTGTTTAAATTAAAAAGTTTTAACGAAGAAATAAAAGTGATTCAAATAAGTGTTGGAATTAAAAGGTTTTAAAGAAATAAAAGTGATTCAAATAAGTGTTGGAATTAAAAGGTTTTAAAGAAATAAAAGTGATTCAAATAAGTGTTTAAATTAAAAAGTTTTAACGAAGAAATAAAAGTGATTCAAATAAGTGTTTAAATTAAAAAGTTTTAACGAAGAAATAAAAGTGATTCAAATAAGTGTTGGAATTAAAAGGTTTTAAAGAAATAAAAGTGATTCAAATAAGTGTTGGAATTAAAAGGTTTTAAAGAAATAACAGTAATTCAAATAAGTGTTGGAATTAAAAGGTTTTAAAGAAATAAAAGTGATTCAAATAAGTGTTTAAATTAAAAAGTTTTAACGAAGAAATAAAAGTGATTCAAATAAGTGTTGGAATTAAAAGGTTTTAAAGAAATAAAAGTGATTCAAATAAGTGTTCGAATTAAAAGGTTTTAAAGAAATAAAAGTGATTCAAATAAGTGTTTAAATTAAAAAGTTTCAACGAAGAAGTAAAAGTGATTCAAATTAGTGTTTAAATTAAAAAGTTTTAACGAAGAAATAAAAGTGATTCAAATAAGTGTTGGAATTAAAAGGTTTTAAAGAAATAAAAGTGATTCAAATAAGTGTTGGAATTAAAAGGTTTTAAAGAAATAAAAGTGATTCAAATAAGTGTTTAAATTAAAAAGTTTAAACGAAGAAATAAAAGTGATTCAAATAAGTGTTTAAATTAAAAAGTTTTAACGATGAAATAAAAGTGATTCAAATAAGTGTTGGAATTAAAAGGTTTTAAAGAAATAAAAGTGATTCAAATAAGTGTTGGAATTAAAAGGTTTAAAGAAATAAAAGTGATTCAAATAAGTGTTTAAATTAAAAAGTTTTAACGAAGAAGTAAAAGTGATTCAAATAAGTGTTTAAATTAAAAAGTTTTAACCAAGAAATAAAAGTGATTCAAATAAGTGTTGGAATTAAAAGGTTTTAAAGAAATAAAAGTGATTCAAATAAGTGTTGGAATTAAAAGGTTTTAAAGAAATAAAAGTGATTCAAATAAGTGTTTAAATTAAAAAGTTTAAACGAAGAAATAAAAGTGATTCAAATAAGTGTTTAAATTAAAAAGTTTAAACGAAGAAATAAAAGTGATTACAATAAGTGTTTAAATTAAAAAGTTTTAACGAAGAAATAAAAGTGATTCAAATAAGTGTTGGAATTAAAAGGTTTTAAAGAAATAAAAGTGATTCAAATAAGTGTTCGAATTAAAAGGTTTTAAAGAAATAAAAGTGATTCAAATAAGTGTTTAAATTAAAAAGTTTCAACGAAGAAGTAAAAGTGATTCAAATTAGTGTTTAAATTAAAAAGTTTCAACGAAGAAGTAAAAGTGATTCAAATTAGTGTTTAAATTAAAAAGTTTTAACGAAGAAATAAAAGTGATTCAAATAAGTGTTGGAATTAAAAGGTTTTAAAGAAATAACAGTGATTCAAATAAGTGTTGGAATTAAAAGGTTTTAAAGAAATAAAAGTGATTCAAATAAGTGTTTAAATTAAAAAGTTTTAACGAAGAAATAAAAGTGATTCAAATAAGTGTTGGAATTAAAAGGTTTTAAAGAAATAAAAGTGATTCAAATAAGTGTTGGAATTAAAAGGTTTTAAAGAAATAAAAGTGATTCAAATAAGTGTTTAAATTAAAAAGTTTTAACGAAGAAGTAAAAGTGATTCAAATAAGTGTTTAAATTAAAAAGTTTTAACGAAGAAATAAAAGTGATTCAAATAAGTGTTGGAATTAAAAGGTTTTAAAGAAATAAAAGTGATTCAAATAAGTGTTTAAATTAAAAAGTTTTAACGAAGAAATAAAAGTGATTCAAATAAGTGTTGGAATTAAAAGGTTTTAAAGAAATAAAAGTGATTCAAATAAGTGTTGGAATTAAAAGGTTTTAAAGAAATAAAAGTGATTCAAATAAGTGTTTAAATTAAAAAGTTTTAACGAAGAAATAAAAGTGATTCAAATAAGTGTTTAAATTAAAAAGTTTTAACGAAGAAATAAAAGTGATTCAAATAAGTGTTGGAATTAAAAGGTTTTAAAGAAATAAAAGTGATTCAAATAAGTGTTGGAATTAAAAGGTTTTAAAGAAATAACAGTAATTCAAATAAGTGTTGGAATTAAAAGGTTTTAAAGAAATAAAAGTGATTCAAATAAGTGTTTAAATTAAAAAGTTTTAACGAAGAAATAAAAGTGATTCAAATAAGTGTTGGAATTAAAAGGTTTTAAAGAAATAAAAGTGATTCAAATAAGTGTTCGAATTAAAAGGTTTTAAAGAAATAAAAGTGATTCAAATAAGTGTTTAAATTAAAAAGTTTCAACGAAGAAGTAAAAGTGATTCAAATTAGTGTTTAAATTAAAAAGTTTTAACGAAGAAATAAAAGTGATTCAAATAAGTGTTGGAATTAAAAGGTTTTAAAGAAATAAAAGTGATTCAAATAAGTGTTGGAATTAAAAGGTTTTAAAGAAATAAAAGTGATTCAAATAAGTGTTTAAATTAAAAAGTTTAAACGAAGAAATAAAAGTGATTCAAATAAGTGTTTAAATTAAAAAGTTTTAACGATGAAATAAAAGTGATTCAAATAAGTGTTGGAATTAAAAGGTTTTAAAGAAATAAAAGTGATTCAAATAAGTGTTGGAATTAAAAGGTTTAAAGAAATAAAAGTGATTCAAATAAGTGTTTAAATTAAAAAGTTTTAACGAAGAAGTAAAAGTGATTCAAATAAGTGTTTAAATTAAAAAGTTTTAACCAAGAAATAAAAGTGATTCAAATAAGTGTTGGAATTAAAAGGTTTTAAAGAAATAAAAGTGATTCAAATAAGTGTTGGAATTAAAAGGTTTTAAAGAAATAAAAGTGATTCAAATAAGTGTTTAAATTAAAAAGTTTAAACGAAGAAATAAAAGTGATTCAAATAAGTGTTTAAATTAAAAAGTTTAAACGAAGAAATAAAAGTGATTCAAATAAGTGTTTAAATTAAAAAGTTTTAACGAAGAAATAAAAGTGATTCAAATAAGTGTTGGAATTAAAAGGTTTTAAAGAAATAAAAGTGATTCAAATAAGTGTTGGAATTAAAAGGTTTTAAAGAAATAAAAGTGATTCAAATAAGTGTTGGAATTAAAAGGTTTTAAAGAAATAAAAGTGATTCAAATAAGTGTTTAAATTAAAAAGTTTTAACGAAGAAATAAAAGTGATTCAAATAAGTGTTTAAATTAAAAAGTTTTAACGAAGAAATAAAAGTGATTCAAATAAGTGTTGGAATTAAAAGGTTTTAAAGAAATAAAAGTGATTCAAATAAGTGTTTAAATTAAAAAGTTTTAACGAAGAAATAAAAGTGATTCAAATAAGTGTTGGAATTAAAAGGTTTTAAAGAAATAAAAGTGATTCAAATAAGTGTTGGAATTAAAAGGTTTTAAAGAAATAAAAGTGATTCAAATAAGTGTTTAAATTAAAAAGTTTTAACGAAGAAATAAAAGTGATTCAAATAAGTGTTTAAATTAAAAAGTTTTAACGAAGAAATAAAAGTGATTCAAATAAGTGTTGGAATTAAAAGGTTTTAAAGAAATAAAAGTGATTCAAATAAGTGTTGGAATTAAAAGGTTTTAAAGAAATAACAGTAATTCAAATAAGTGTTGGAATTAAAAGGTTTTAAAGAAATAAAAGTGATTCAAATAAGTGTTTAAATTAAAAAGTTTTAACGAAGAAATAAAAGTGATTCAAATAAGTGTTGGACTTAAAAGGTTTTAAAGAAATAAAAGTGATTCAAATAAGTGTTCGAATTAAAAGGTTTTAAAGAAATAAAAGTGATTCAAATAAGTGTTTAAATTAAAAAGTTTCAACGAAGAAGTAAAAGTGATTCAAATTAGTGTTTAAATTAAAAAGTTTTAACGAAGAAATAAAAGTGATTCAAATAAGTGTTGGAATTAAAAGGTTTTAAAGAAATAAAAGTGATTCAAATAAGTGTTTAAATTAAAAAGTTTTAAAGAAATAAAAGTGATTCAAATAAGTGTTTAAATTAAAAAGTTTCAACGAAGAAGTAAAAGTGATTCAAATTAGTGTTTAAATTAAAAAGTTTCAACGAAGAAGTAAAAGTGATTCAAATTAGTGTTTAAATTAAAAAGTTTTAACGAAGAAATAAAAGTGATTCAAATAAGTGTTGGAATTAAAAGGTTTTAAAGAAATAACAGTGATTCAAATAAGTGTTGGAATTAAAAGGTTTTAAAGAAATAAAAGTGATTCAAATAAGTGTTTAAATTAAAAAGTTTTAACGAAGAAATAAAAGTGATTCAAATAAGTGTTGGAATTAAAAGGTTTTAAAGAAATAAAAGTGATTCAAATAAGTGTTGGAATTAAAAGGTTTTAAAGAAATAAAAGTGATTCAAATAAGTGTTTAAATTAAAAAGTTTTAACGAAGAAGTAAAAGTGATTCAAATAAGTGTTTAAATTAAAAAGTTTTAACGAAGAAATAAAAGTGATTCAAATAAGTGTTGGAATTAAAAGGTTTTAAAGAAATAAAAGTGATTCAAATAAGTGTTTAAATTAAAAAGTTTTAACGAAGAAATAAAAGTGATTCAAATAAGTGTTGGAATTAAAAGGTTTTAAAGAAATAAAAGTGATTCAAATAAGTGTTGGAATTAAAAGGTTTTAAAGAAATAAAAGTGATTCAAATAAGTGTTTAAATTAAAAAGTTTTAACGAAGAAATAAAAGTGATTCAAATAAGTGTTTAAATTAAAAAGTTTTAACGAAGAAATAAAAGTGATTCAAATAAGTGTTGGAATTAAAAGGTTTTAAAGAAATAAAAGTGATTCAAATAAGTGTTGGAATTAAAAGGTTTTAAAGAAATAACAGTAATTCAAATAAGTGTTGGAATTAAAAGGTTTTAAAGAAATAAAAGTGATTCAAATAAGTGTTTAAATTAAAAAGTTTTAACGAAGAAATAAAAGTGATTCAAATAAGTGTTGGAATTAAAAGGTTTTAAAGAAATAAAAGTGATTCAAATAAGTGTTCGAATTAAAAGGTTTTAAAGAAATAAAAGTGATTCAAATAAGTGTTTAAATTAAAAAGTTTCAACGAAGAAGTAAAAGTGATTCAAATTAGTGTTTAAATTAAAAAGTTTTAACGAAGAAATAAAAGTGATTCAAATAAGTGTTGGAATTAAAAGGTTTTAAAGAAATAAAAGTGATTCAAATAAGTGTTGGAATTAAAAGGTTTTAAAGAAATAAAAGTGATTCAAATAAGTGTTTAAATTAAAAAGTTTAAACGAAGAAATAAAAGTGATTCAAATAAGTGTTTAAATTAAAAAGTTTTAACGATGAAATAAAAGTGATTCAAATAAGTGTTGGAATTAAAAGGTTTTAAAGAAATAAAAGTGATTCAAATAAGTGTTGGAATTAAAAGGTTTTAAAGAAATAAAAGTGATTCAAATAAGTGTTTAAATTAAAAAGTTTTAACGAAGAAGTAAAAGTGATTCAAATAAGTGTTTAAATTAAAAAGTTTTAACGAAGAAATAAAAGTGATTCAAATATGTGTTGGAATTAAAAGGTTTTAAAGAAATAAAAGTGATTCAAATAAGTGTTGGAATTAAAAGGTTTTAAAGAAATAAAAGTGATTCAAATAAGTGTTTAAATTAAAAAGTTTAAACGAAGAAATAAAAGTGATTCAAATAAGTGTTTAAATTAAAAAGTTTAAACGAAGAAATAAAAGTGATTCAAATAAGTGTTTAAATTAAAAAGTTTTAACGAAGAAATAAAAGTGATTCAAATAAGTGTTGGAATTAAAAGGTTTTAAAGAAATAAAAGTGATTCAAATAAGTGTTGGAATTAAAAGGTTTTAAAGAAATAACAGTGATTCAAATAAGTGTTTAAATTAAAAAGTTTTAACGAAGAAATAAAAGTGATTCAAATAAGTGTTGGAATTAAAAGGTTTTAAAGAAATAAAAGTGATTCAAATAAGTGTTGGAATTAAAAGGTTTTAAAGAAATAAAAGTGATTCAAATAAGTGTTTAAATTAAAAAGTTTTAACGAAGAAATAAAAGTGATTCAAATAAGTGTTTAAATTAAAAAGTTTAAACGGAGAAATAAAAGTGATTCAAATAAGTGTTTAAATTAAAAAGTTTTAACGAAGAAATAAAAGTGATTCAAATAAGTGTTTAAATTAAAAAGTTTTAACGAAGAAATAAAAGTGATTCAAATAAGTGTTTTAATTAAAAAGTTTTAACGAAGAAATAAAAGTGATTCAAATAAGTGTTTAAATTAAAAAGTTTTTACGGAGAAATAAAAGTGATTCAAATAAGTGTTGGAATTAAAAGGTTTTAAAGAAATAGAAGTGATTCAAATAAGTGTTGGAATTAAAAGGTTTTAAAGAAATAACAGTGATTCAAATAAGGGTTTAAATTAAAAAGTTTTAACGAAGAAATAAAAGTGATTCAAATAAGTGTAGGAATTAAAAGGTTTTAAAGAAATAAAAGTGATTCAAATAAGTGTTTAAATTAAAAAGTTTTAACGAAGAAATAAAAGTGATTCAAATAAGTGTTGGAATTAAAAGGTTTTAAAGAAATAAAAGTTAATCAAATAAGTGTTGGAATTAAAAGGTTTTAAAGAAATAAAAGTGATTCAAATAAGTGTTTAAATTAAAAGGTTTTAACGAAGAAATAAAAGTGATTCAAATAAGTGTTTGAATTATAAAAGTTTTAACAAAGAAATAACAGTGATTCAAATAAGTGTTTGAATTAAAAAGTTTTAACAAAGAAATAAAAGTGATTCAAATAAGTGTTTAAATTAAAAAGTTTTAACGAAGAAATAAAAGTGATTCAAATAAGTGTTTGAATTATAAAAGTTTTAACAAAGAAATAACAGTGATTCAAATAAGTGTTTAAATTAAAAAGTTTTAACGAAGAAATAAAAGTGATTCAAATAAGTGTTGGAATTAAAAGGTTTTAAAGAAATAAAAGTTATTCAAATAAGTGTTGGAATTAAAAGGTTTTAAAGAAATAAAAGTGATTCAAATAAGTGTTTAAATTAAAAAGTTTTAACGAAGAAATAAAAGTGATTCAAATAAGTGTTGGAATTAAAAGGTTTTAAAGAAATAAAAGTGATTCAAATAAGTGTTGGAATTAAAAGGTTTTAAAGAAATAAAAGTGATTCAAATAAGTGTTTAAATTAAAAAGTTTTAACGAAGAAATAAAAGTGATTCAAATAAGTGTTTAAATTAAAAAGTTTTAACGAAGAAATAAAAGTGATTCAAATAAGTGTTGGAATTAAAAGGTTTTAAAGAAATAAAAGTTATTCAAATATGTGTTGGAATTAAAAGGTTTTAAAGAAATAAAAGTGATTCAAATAAGTGTTTAAATTAAAAAGTTTTCACGAAGAAATAAAAGTGATTCAAATAAGTGTTGGAATTAAAAGGTTTTAAAGAAATAAAAGTGATTCAAATAAGTGTTTAAATTAAAAAGTTTTAACGAAGAAATAAAAGTGATTCAAATAAGTGTTTAAATTAAAAAGTTTTAACGAAGAAATAAAAGTGATTCAAATAAGTGTTGGAATTAAAAGGTTTTAAAGAAATAAAAGTGATTCAAATAAGTGTTTGAATTAAAAAGTTTTAACAAAGAAATAAAAGTGATTCAAATAAGTGTTTCAATTAAAATGTTTTAACGAAGAAATAAAAGTGATTCAAATAAGTGTTGGAATTAAAAGGTTTTAAAGAAATAACAGTGATTCAAATAAGTGTTTTAACAAAGAAATAAAAGTGATTCAAATAAGTGTTTAAATTAAAAAGTTTTAACGAAGAAATAAAAGTGATTCAAATAAGTGTTTAAATTAAAAGGTTTTAAAGAAATAAAAGTTATTTAAATAAGTGTTGGAATTAAAAGGTTTTAAAGAAATAAAAGTGATTCAAATAAGTGTTTAAATTAAAAGGTTTTAACGAAGAAATAAAAGTGATTCAAATAAGTGTTTAAATTAAAAAGTTTTAACGAAGAAATAAAAGTGATTCAAATAAGTGTTGGAATTAAAAGGTTTTAAAGAAATAAAAGTGATTCAAATAAGTGTTGGAATTAAAAGGTTTTAAAGAAATAAAAGTGATTCAAATAAGTGTTTAAATTAAAAAGTTTTAACGAAGGAATAAAAGTGATTCAAATAAGTGTTTAAATTAAAAAGTTTTAACGAAGAAATAAAAGTGATTCAAATAAGTGTTGGAATTAAAAGGTTTTAAAGAAATAAAAGTGATTCAAATAAGTGTTGGAATTAAAAGGTTTTAAAGAAAGAAAAGTGATTCAAATAAGTGTTTAAATTAAAAAGTTTAAACGAAGAAATAAAAGTGATTCAAATAAGTGTTTAAATTAAAAAGTTTTAACGAAGAAATAAAAGTGATTCAAATAAGTGTTGGAATTAAAAAGTTTTAACGAAGAAATAAAAGTGATTCAAATAAGTGTTTGAATTATAAAAGTTTTAACAAAGAAATAACAGTGATTCAAATAAGTGTTGGAATTAAAAGGTTTTAAAGAAATAACAGTGATTCAAATAAGTGTTTTAACAAAGAAATAAAAGTGATTCAAATAAGTGTTTAAATTAAAAGGTTTTAAAGAAATAAAAGTGATTCAAATAAGTGTTGGAATTAAAAGGTTTTAAAGAAATAAAAGTGATTCAAATAAGTGTTTAAATTAAAAGGTTTTAACGAAGAAATAAAAGTGATTCAAATAAGTGTTTGAATTATAAAAGTTTTAACAAAGAAATAACAGTGATTCAAATAAGTGTTTGAATTAAAAAGTTTTAACAAAGAAATAACAGTGATTCAAATAAGTGTTTGAATTAAAAAGTTTTAACGAAGAAATAAAAGTGATTAAAATAATGTTTAAATTAAAAAGTTTTAAGGAAGAAATAACAGGAGCTCAAATAAGTGTTTGAATTAAAAAGTTTTAACAAAGAAATAACAGTGATTCAAATAAGTGTTTGAATTAAAAAGTTTTAACAAAGAAATAACAGTGATTCAATTAATGTTTAAATTAAAAAGTTGCAACGAAGAAATAACAGGAGCTCAAATAAGTGTTTTAATTAAAAAGTTTTAACAAAGAAATAACAGTTATTCAAATAAGTGTTTTAATTAAAAAGTTTTAACAAAGAAATAACAGTGATTCAAATAAGTGTTAGAATTAAAAAGTTTTAACAAAGAAATAACTGATTAAAATAATGTTTAAATTAAAAGGTTTTAACGAAGAAATAACAGGAGCTCAAATAAGTGTTTGAATTAAAAAGTTTTAACAAAGAAATAACAGTGATTCAAATAAGTGTTTTAATTAAAAAGTTTTAACAAAGAAATAAAAGTGATTCAAATAATGTTTAAATTAAAAAGTTTTAACGAAGAAATAACAGTGATTCAAATAAGTGTTTTAATCAAAGAAATAACAGTGATTCAAATAATGTTTAAATTAAAAAGTTTTAACAAAGAAATAACAGTGATTCAAATAATGTTTAAATTAAAAAGTTTTAACAAAGAAATAACAGTGATTCAAATAAGTGTTTTAATTAAAAAGTTTTAACAAAGAAATAACAGTGATTCAAATAAGTGTTTAAATTAAAAAGTTTTAACGAAGAAATAACAGGAGCTCAAATAAGTGTTTTAATTAAAAAGTTTTAACAAAGAAATAACAGTGATTCAAATAAGTTTTTTAATTAAAAAGTTTTAACAAAGAAATTACAGTGATTCAAATAATGTTTAAATTAAAAAGTTTTAACAAAGAAATAACAGTGATTCAAATAATGTTTAAATTAAAAAGTTTTAACAAAGAAATAACAGTGATTCAAATAATGTTTGAATTAAAAAGTTTTAACAAAGAAATAACAGTGATTCAAATAATGTTTAAATTAAAAAGTTTTAACAAAGAAATAACAGTGATACAAATAATGTTTAAATTGAAAAGTTTTAACAAAGAAATAACAGTGATTCAAATAAGTGTTTGTATTAAAAAGTTTTAATTAAGAAATAACAGTGATTCAAATAAGTGTTTAAATTAAAAAGTTTTAATTAAGAAATAACAGTGATTCAAATAAGTGTTTGAATTAAAAAGTTTTAATTAAGAAATAACAGTGATTCAAATAAGTGTTTTAATTAAAAAGTTTTAACAAAGAAATAAAAGTGATTCAAATAATGTTTAAATTAAAAAGTTTTAACGAAGAAATAACAGGAGCTCAAATAAGTGTTTTAATTAAAAAGTTTTAACAAAGAAATAACAGTGATTCAAATAAGTGTTTGAATTAAAAAGTTTTAACAAAGAAATAACAGTGATTCAAATAAGTGTTTGAATTAAAAAGTTTTAACAAAGAAATAACAGTTATTCAAATAAGTGTTGGAATTTAAAAGTTGTAACAAAGAAATAACAGTGATTCAAATAAGTGTTTTAATTAAAAAGTTTTAACAAAGAAATAACAGTGATTCAAATAAGTGTTTTAATTAAAAAGTTTTAACAAAGAAATAACAGTGATTCAAATAAGTGTTTGAATTAAAAAGTTTTAACGAAGAAATAACAGGAGCTCAAATAAGTGTTTTAATTAAAAAGTTTTAACAAAGAAATAGCAGTGATTCAAATAAGTGTTTGCATTAAAAAGTTTTAACAAAGAAATAACAGTGATTCAAATAATGTTTAAATTAAAAAGTTTTAACGAAGAAATAACAGGAGCTCAAATAAGTGTTTTAATTAAAAAGTTTTAACAAAGAAATAACAGTGATTCAAATAAGTGTTTTAATTAAACAGTTTTAACAAAGAAATAACAGTGATTTAAATAAGTGTTTGAATTAAAAAGTTTTAACAAAGAAATAACAGTGATTCAATTAATGTTTAAATTAAAAAGTTTTAACGAAGAAATAACAAAAGCTCAAATAAGTGTTTTAATTAAAAAGTTTTAACGAAGAAATAACAGTGATTCAAATAAGTGTTTTAATTAAACAGTTTTAACAAAGAAATAACAGTGATTTAAATAAGTGTTTGAATTAAAAAGTTTTAACAAAGAAATAACAGTGATTAAAATAATGTTTAAATTAAAAAGTTTTAACGAAGAAATAACAAAAGCTCAAATAAGTGTTTTAATTAAAAAGTTTTAACGAAGAAATAACAGTGATTCAAATAAGTGTTTGAATTAAAATGTTTTAACTAAGGAATAACAGTGATTAAAATAATGTTTAAATTAAAAAGTTTTAAGGAAGAAATAACAGGAGCTCAAATAAGTGTTTGAATTAAAAAGTTTTAACAAAGAAATAACAGTGATTCAAATAAGTGTTTGAATTAAAAAGTTTTAACAAAGAAATAACAGTGATTCAAATAAGTGTTTGAATTAAAAAGTTTTAACAAAGAAATAACAGTGATTCAATTAATGTTTAAATTAAAAAGTTTTAACGAAGAAATAACAGGAGCTCAAATAAGTGTTTTAATTAAAAAGTTTTAACAAAGAAATAACAGTTATTCAAATAAGTGTTTTAATTAAAAAGTTTTAACAAAGAAATAACAGTTATTCAAATAAGTGTTAGAATTAAAAAGTTTTAACAAAGAAATAACTGATTAAAATAATGTTTGAATTAAAAAGTTTTAACGAAGAAATAACAGAAGCTCAAATAAGTGTTTGAATTAAAAAGTTTTAACAAAGAAATAAAAGTGATTCAAATAATGTTTAAATTAAAAAGTTTTAACGAAGAAATAACAGGAGCTCAAATAAGTGTTTTAATTAAAAAGTTTTAACGAAGAAATAAAAGTGATTCAAATAATGTTTGAATTAAAAAGTTTTAACAAAGAAATAACAGTGATTCAAATAAGTGTTTGTATTAAAAAGTTTTAACAAAGAAATAACAGTGATTCAAATAAGTGTTTAAATTAAAAAGTTTTAACAAAGAAATAACAGTGATTCAAATAAGTGTTTGAATTAAACAGTTTTAACGAAGAAATAACAGTGATTCAAATAAGTGTTTGAATTAAAAAGTATTTACAAAGAAATAACAGTGATTCAAAAAAGTGTTTTAATTAAAACGTTTTAACGAAGAAATAACAGTGATTCAAATAAGTGTTTGAATTAAAAAGTTTTAATTAAGAAATAACAGTGATTCAAATAAGTGTTTAAATTAAAAAGTTTTAATTAAGAAATAACAGTGATTCAAATAAGTGTTTGAATTAAAAAGTTTTAATTAAGAAATAACAGTGATTCAAATAAGTGTTTGAATTAAAAAGTTTTAACAAAGAAATAACAGTGATTCAAATAAGTGTTTGAATTAAAAAGTTTTAACGAAGAAATAACAGTGATTCAAATAAGTGTTTGAATTAAAAAGTTTTAACGAAGAAATAACAGTGATTCAAATAAGTGTTTGAATTAAAAAGTTTTAACGAAGAAATAACAGTGATTCAAATAAGTGTTTGAATTAAAAAGTTTTAACGAAGAAATAACAGTGATTCAAATAAGTGTTTGAATTAAAAGGTTTTAACAAAGAAATAACAGTGATTCAAATAAGTGTTTGAATTAAAAAGTTTTAACAAAGAAATAACAGTGATTCAAATACGTGTTTGAATTAAAAGGTTTTAACAAAGAAATAACAGTGATTCATATAAGTGTTTGAATTAAAAAGTTTTAACGAAGAAATAACAGTGATTCAAATAAGTGTTTGAATTAAAAAGTTTTAACGAAGAAATAACAGTGATTCAAATAAGTGTTTGAATTAAAAGGTTTTAACAAAGAAATAACAGTGATTCAAATAAGTGTTTGAATTAAAAAGTTTTAACAAAGAAATAACAGTGATTCAAATACGTGTTTGAATTAAAAGGTTTTAACAAAGAAATAACAGTGATTCATATAAGTGTTTGAATTAAAAAGTTGTGTAATTTAGCTGAGGGTGTTAATCTACAAATTTACCAATGTTTGTCGGTAAAACTATGGAAGTCTCTAAGTAAAAACATTGTTTTAACTATACACCCTCCCCCAATTAATTGGTGCTTTGATATAAATATAGTTTGGATAAATGGAAAAAGACTTTTGCATCTAGAAGACAGAAAAAAAAACTTAATTAAGTTTTTAAAAAAAATATCAATCTATTTTTATTTAATTTAAAAAGCTGAGAAAGTGAGGGACTTTTCTTTTTTATTATTATTATTATAGCTAATATAATCATATTCAATAGGCATCGTTGTCGTCGTCAAAAACAACAACAACAAATTTAGTTTTAAATATAAAGTATATATCTAAAGAAAAACTTTCTTAGTTATTGCGTTCAATGCAGAGTTTATATTTAAAAATAAATTATTCCAAGTAATCTAAATTGTTTGGTTGTTTGGTTGTTTTGTTTTACGGCATATCAACCCTTTTCAGGTTATTTAATGCCGAATGCAGTCATTTTGGTGAAAGTTTTTATGCTTCAAGTTGTTTATATCTTCAAATATTTATTCATGGTGCCTAGTTTGGTTGTCCCGCTTTACGGCACATCAACCCCTTTCAGGCCACTCAATGCCGAATGCAGTCATCCTGGTGAAAGTATTTATGCTTCAAGTTCCTCACACGTTCAAATATTTATTGATGGTGTTTGGTTTGGTTGTTAAAGTATATTTGTTTTCTTCTCTTTTTTGTTTCTTTCCCCTTTTAATATCTGTTTCTATTTAACCCATAGTTCGGACCCTAACAGGTACTACCACTCCGGGTCAGGGTGGACCTGGGAGCAATGGTAATTAAGAGGAGGCTCCACATTCCCCAAAGTCCGTAAGCCGGATCTCACCATCGGATGTAGTTTAAGGTCATATCCAGGACCGGGAGTAGGGTAGGAAAAATAAAATAAAAAAGGGGAGGGAGAAAGGGAGAGGGGCTGTTGTTTTTGTTTTTGGTTTTGTAGAACATAATTAAGTTTTACAAAAAAAGAACAACAAAAAAAACCTCAATGTAGGTGAATTTCGTCTCAGGGAGCTACAGGGCAGCCTGATCTGGTATCACCAGTCTAAATTGTTGGTTCGTGTAAAGATACACATGCTTAAACGTGACCGGAAGTTATCATTCAAATTTCAAAATAATCATTTTGAATGTCTAATGTTTTTCATAAATTCGTTGGAATTAATATTGCTAATAATACTTACATTAATAGAACACAACTTTTGAATAGGAAACTGTAGAACGAAAATAAAAATGAATTGTGCAGAATGATGATTTATTATAGAGTGTTTATAAAATTATTATTTAAATGAAGCATCGGGATGAATGTGTTTATTATTTAAATTCAGTTAGGTCTGTATTTTTTGGTAAATATCGCTTGTAGAAATTGACCAATCCCCCAAAATATTCAAGTTAATTGTAGGTATAGATATTTTTAATATATTTTCTATTAAAGCTTGATCTGCTGATATACCACATATGTGTACGTACACACGTGAACATCAATATATATATATATATATATATATATATATATATATATATATATATATATATATATATATATATATATATTAATATTAGAAATTTATTTCCGACAGTAAAAAAACTTAATACATAAAATACTGTATACAGTATGTTATGTATTAAGTTTTTGTTGTTGTTGTTGATGCTATTGCTTGCACGGATAATATTATTAAACAAGCGAGTGCTTAGTCTTCATGGCTGGAGATAAACAAAAAATACTACAGAGTGAACAAGTCTTATTTTTCACATTGTGGTATTCTTCGCTTATATCCAACCCCACAAACTAAATAATCGCTTGTTAAGTAATATTCATGCAAACAATAGCATAAAAAATCAGGTTAATAACATCAATATATAATAACAGGGAGCTAGATTTCTCCCAACTTAAAAACCGACCTTGTGTCTAACATTGCCCCCCGTGGGGAGGTAGGTAAGTAAGCACACGGCCAAACAAAATGTAAAAAATCATGTTGGCAAACAGATTGACTGTTACTTACTACTGGTGTGCTCAAGCTACCTCCCTCATTTTTTTAAATTTCTGTCTTCTTTGTAAATGTACTTAGTACTACTTAGTAGACTTTTGGTGGAATTCGTTCGTCAAGTACCTGACCCGCTGACAAATTGTATGAAAGATAAAAGCCTAAACTTCATCTCTAAAAGGAAAAACTGTATATTTACGTATGAAAAAATAAATTATAATGAAATATGTTATCACGACGGCTGGAAACCCCCAAAATTCAGTGAATTTTTAACTTTGAAGAAATTACTTGTAAAAATCTCTTTAAAGATAAATATAAGTTTTTGGGAACTATTTCAAAGATAATTATTAAATTAAAGTCATAAGATACTGAATTTTAAAAGAATCCTACATTTTACTAAAAATTAGCAAAATTATCCCTCCCAAAAGTCAGTTTAGTAAAATCCGGCATCAGTCAATCGGTAAACGACTTTGTTTACCGATTGACTATCGCTAATGCAACATATATGGAAGACAAAAATGTCATAATATTTGTTTATAAGATTTAACTTTATATATAAAAATGGTTTTGTAATAGTTTATAGAAGTTGAAAAATTATTATCCATTAATTTCTTTATTCTTTTTAAGCTTATAAAGAAATTTAATTAATTTAAATACCCTTATTTTGTTGTAATAAAAAAGGAAATGCTTATTTAATTAAAATATTTGTGAATGTACGCAATTAAGATTTTATTTATTTTTTAACTAAAAATATTAATATTTAACTTGGTATTAGTTTTTAATTCAGTAATACTCTGAAATTATTGATGACGTCTGTTTACCAATGTTTTTCCTTAGAATTTGAAATAAAACTTTAAAATGTTAAAAATTATTTTTACGTTACGAACTGCGTCATTTTTGTTTTACATGCTGATTAAAAACTTTAGTTATTCGATTTATTCTTAATGTATCGTAACGATAAATTACATTAATTATTTTTCAAATGAAGTGTATTTTTTTTATTTTAAGTGTGAAAACGTAGATGAAAGTCAATGACTAAACTGACAATTTATTCATTGAAAAAAATTAAAACATTAACAATTATTTATAATTAAATAAATAGAATTCAATTTTTAAAAAAAATGACATATTTGAACTATTTATTTATTAATAAATAATTTTAAACTTTTTAAATAATATTTATTAATGAAAAAAACAAAGACAAACTTACGTTTTATCTTTCCAAGTAATTGACAATGAATTGTGAAATTAACGAAATCGATGAATCTCTGAAAATAAAATTGTATGGGGAGTAGTGTTAGTGAGTGGTGGGAGTTCTAATCGCGCATGTTTATTACAGAACGTGGCTTCCATAGCGCTCCAAGTGAATCGTTAGTAGAAATTATTCAATTTTTAAAATTCTTTTTTTCATTATGTTCCTGGGTCTCAAACTTTTCAATTTTTGGTTTATTTTCAAGATTATAAAAAAATATTTTTGCGCTGATGATGACACGTTTATGTATGAAATATAATTATGTCGCATTTTTTATTTTCCCAGAAACTCTAATCATTAAAATCACATGAAATACTTTTTGCAATTATTATTTTTTTGGTGAAAATATTGATTAAACAATGCTTTATTCAATAATAATATCGCTAATTACAAAAAATCAATTTTTCTTCGAGATATAGTGATTTTATTAACACGGTATTTAGGGTCCTTTTTCGTAATATATACGAAAAATTAAAAAAAAAATTAATTGTTAACATCTAAAAAGCTTTATTTTCATAAAAACATTTTAAAAATTCATGCATTTAAAAAAAATTTATATATAAAAATATAACTTTAGTAAAGGTGTATTTTGTTTTAAAGAAATAATACATTTTCACTAAGATTTAAAAAAAAATAATGGTTTCATAATATTTCGTGATTGTTGATTAATAAATATTGAAAATTTCATTATAATTTGTTGCTATCCTGAATTTTAGTGAATTTTTAAGTGAAGGGAGAGTCAAAATGTTTTTACATTTTCGGGATCGGCCATTGATTTTGCACGTACCTAGTATACATAATGCATTTGAAAATACTTAAATGTATAATTGAATTAAATAAGCGTAACATGTTTTGATACAAACATAGTTAGGATAAATGGAAACATATTTCTCATTTATATATATATATATATATATATATATATATATATATATATATATATATATATATATATATATATAAATGGAAACATATTTCTCATTTATATATATATATATCTATATATATATATAAATGGAAACATATTTCTCATTTATATATATATATATATATATATATATATATAAATGGAAACATATTTCTCATTTATATATATATATATATATATATATATAAATGGAAACATATTTCTCATTTATATATATATATATATATATATATATATATATATATATATAAATGGAAACATATTTCTCATTTATATATATATATATATATATATATATATATATATATATATATATATATATATATATATATATATATATATGGTGCCCGGAAAACTCGTCACAGGAAAATTCGTCACTTTTGGCCAAGTAGGAAAATTCGGCAATTATCGAATAAATATCGATTGAAAATAGATGTTAGAACCGTTTTTACAGGAGATATACTTGTAAATACGAGACTACCCACCTCCCCAGTGGAGAACATTTTTTCATATTATTTTTTTGGTACTTGTGCAGTTTACGAACCGGGCTATTTTTTAGATAAGATTTTCAAGTTAAATTAAATTTTTACGATATCTTTTGTTTATTAAATTGTTAGGTAAAAGTACAGAATAGTTAACCCCCCCTCACTCCATGTTAAGAATGGCTTTCTAAATAATGTTATTTCAACCCAGTTCGTAATTACGTTACGAAATTAAAGGTTTGGATCGGGTTATTTTTTACATACAATTTTCAAGTCAAATTCAATTTTTACGATATCTTCCGTTTATTAAATCGTTATGTGAAAGTACAGAATAGTTAACAAAGCAACCCCCCATTCTCCTCATGTAAAAAATCGTTGTCTAAATAATGTTATTATTTCAAGCCTGGTTCGTAATTAAGTTACGAGATGAAATCCATCATAATTCATTTTGATTTATTCGTAAACAAGTCAGCCATTTTAATTGACAAAACATCAATTACTTCGTGTGTGTGCAAAACTTGAAAGGAATGTATAAACTATCGAGTAACTGGCTTTAAATTCTTAGAAAATTTCCATGTATTTAAAAAAGCAAAATTGTTTTCTAACTAATTCAGTGTTTTTATTTCATCTTGCCTAAAACTTGTTTTAACTAACAACTTTATTTAATACTTAAAAAAAGAAATTCTTCTTTCAAATAAATCGTTGTATGGTCGGAACAAAAATCAGAAAAATACAGCCAATTCATTGTCTGCCATTTTAGTTGTGAAACGATGGATTAACCACTTTTTCTCTCATTTTGAAGTAAAAATTT
>CAUVYP010000435.1:160000-162500 GCA_963556195.1 Sepiola atlantica | reverse complement strand
TTTTAATAATACGTGTCTTAAAGAAAAAATGCTGCCTCGATATATATATATATATATATATATATATATATATATATATATATATATATATATATATATATATATATATATATATATATATATATATATGAGAAGAATGTTGTAGTTCGCTTGGAGCATTGTGTATAGTGTAAGAATAATATTTTTTTTTTTGAAGGCGATAACAATGCGTTGTTAAAGTGACACATACGACACGTGGAATCGTAAAAACAAAACAAAGTGACAATATTGAAAAGTCAATAATTTTCAATAATTTTTTTTATTTATTTACCAGTGTATCGTGACCGTGGTGTTGGGTTGGAGTGTGTCCTTTTCATTATTATTTTTTTTAATTTTCGAGGGTATCCCTCATCCTCAGAATAAAATAAATACTACCACTCGTTGGAGTGTGTTTTTTTTGCCAAAAGCCGGGGCCGGAAATGTTGGTTTGTTTTTAGTAGCAGGTCCGCAGAAGTTTGTTTATTTATTTTTAATAAATTATTATTTGCTATTTTAACCGTTGCTGTTTATTTTGTTAGTAAATATACTGAGTAATTTTATATATATATATATATATATATATATATATATATATATATATATATATATATATATATATATATATACACAAGCTCTTGCCTGGGGGTATTTATAATTTAACTTTTGTTTTGCACGTAAAAATTGAGTAACTGAAGGTTATTATTAATGTCTGACAAAATGTTGAAAGTTCAATCGCGTAATTATCTTTGAATTTAAAAAAAAAATTAACGCTTAACTTAAGAGATTAAAAAAGGGATTTTTTTTTTTTAGTAGAGTTAACCCAGAATCAAGTTTACGTAGAATAAAGAAAAACATTTTTTTTTTTAATTTACAAAATCGCTTACTCTTGCAAATTTACAAAATAAGAGATAAACAAAACATGGCTCTGTCGGGGTTCGAACTCATGACATTTGTTTCTAAGTGCAGCTACCAAGTTGAACATCATGTTATTTGTCTTTTTTTCTTCTTTTTTTAAAAACAATTCACCCCAAACAAGGCAGGCCGCCACTGTAGGGATAAAGGGGCTACTGAGAATTAGGGTGAAAGTTTAGGGGGATCATCCTAAATTGGGATCTGTGCAGCGAGATGCTTGTTTACATTAGTTTTAAATTTTTGCATATCGGTACAGTTGGGGAAACAGGGAGCCGAGAGGGAGTTCCAGAGGCCGGAAGCATGAGGAAATAAGCTATTGGAGTAGAAGGCTCTCTGGCACCTGGGAACCTCCACAGTGAATGGATGGGATTTAGCTGATGGTTTGGTTAGTCGAGTGTATTTACGTCGAGGGGACACCAGAGCAGCAAGTTCATCGGAGCACATTCCATGAAGTACTTGTAAAACAAGCACAAGGATGCAACATTGCGGCGATGGGACAGGGGCTGGAGCTTGTTGGATAGTGAGTGACCTATTAGATTAGCGACTCCTATTTGGACCTTGTCTAAGAGGGAAAGACTAGTGGATGGTGCACCAGCCCAAATGTGACAACACTACTCCATGCATGGTGGCTTTGTAGAGATATAGGATACTGTCAGGTGTGATACGTTTTCTAGCTCGGTAGAGAGAGCCCGTCTTCTTTGCAGCAGCCTTGGCAGTGTCTTCTATGTATTTCTTCCAATTCATGTTACCTGTGAATGTTAGGTCAAGGAGTTTGAATGTTGAACTCTCAGGTAGGGTGTTATTTGTCATGACAATCGGTGGTTGAAGATGGTTCTTATAGTTGTTAAAGGAAAGGAGCTTTGTCTTAGCAGCATTAAATGTTACCATCCATTTATGACTCCAATCCACTACAGGCTGGAGGTCACTTTCTAAGGATTCAGCTATTGCCTCGGATATGTGCACGCCCGTTTTACCCACATGACGAGAGTAGAGCGTAGTGTCGTCAGCAAATATACTCATTTCACACATCATCAGGGAGGTCTTTAAACATTGCTGGTAAATAAGTATGTGGATATTTATGAAGGCGGATGGTGGGACATCTTTTGATATTTCGGGAGAAATACCCTCCTTCTCAAAAAAAAATAGTTGTTTACAAGTGCAAGAGTAGAAAATTAAATATATTACAATGTTTTGACTGGAGTCAAAATAAAATCACATTTTTACTTGAAACCAGAATTCAATTTTGGTTATGTTTAGAATTTATTACATATATTTGAATCAAATTATTTGGAATTTTGTTTGTTTTCATGATTGTCAGGATGCAATGTTGAATTCTTGTAAAGAACTACATCGAACAAATGAGGAAACAAAAGAAAATATCTTTTTTTTTGTCTTCTGTTAGGTATACATTATTGATGCAGTTTATGATCCTTAGACATCAACTCAATGCTTTCACACTGTTTCAGAAGAAAGAAAGAGGTATAAATAGAGAAGAAATAAAATGCAGAAAGAATGAAAAGAGACTATTATTGATACTTCGTAAGGCTCGCCTCCTCTTTAAGAAACATTA
>CAUVYP010000435.1:142500-155000 GCA_963556195.1 Sepiola atlantica | reverse complement strand
ATTTGCTTTTAACTATTAATTTGCTTTTAACTATTAATTTGCTTTTAACTATTAATTTGCTTTTAACTATTAATTTGTTTTTAACTATTAATTTGCTTTTAACTATTAATTTGCTTCTAAGTATTAATTTGCTTTTAACTATTAATTTGCTTTTAACTATTAATTTGCTTTTAACTATTAATTTGTTTTTAACTATTAATTTGCTTTTAACTATTAATTTTCTTTTAACTATTAATTTGCTTCTAAGTATTAATTTGCTTTTAACTATTAATTTCCTTCTAACTATTAATTTGCTTCTAACTATTAATTTGCTTCTAAGTATTAATTTGCTTCTAACTATTAATTTGCTTCTAACTATTAATTTGCTTCTAACTATTAATTTGCTTTTAACTATTAATTTGCTTTTAACTATTAATTTGCTTTTAACTATTAATTTGCTTCTAAGTATTAATTTGCTTCTAACTATTAATTTGCTTTTAACTATTAATTTGCTTTTAACTATTAATTTGCTTTTAACTATTAATTTGCTTTTAACTATTAATTTGCTTTTAACTATTAATTTGCTTCTAACTATTAATTTGCTTCTAACTATTAATTTGCTTTTAACTATTAATTTGCTTTTAACTATTAATTTGCTTTTTACTATTAATTTGCTTTTAACTATTAATTTGCTTTTTACTATTAATTTGCTTTTAACTATTAATTTGCTTTTTACTATTAATTTGCTTTTAACTATTAATTTGCTCTGTTTGTTATATTGAGCATTCCTCGCGTATTAACAGTTACTCTAGTATATAAGTAATTATCTTTTATTTTATCGTTGATATTACTATGGTTGCATACCTGTCCCGGAATGGGCCGTGGCAGTTCTCGCTTAAACAACTGGTCATTTTTAACACCAAAAATATATATGTTGCATACCGTTAAATTTCGCGTACATTCTCTCTTTCCTCGTCGCGTGGAGGGGTGTCGTCTAGTTTCTCCTATCTTTTCTTCTTTCGTCGGGTAGAGGGGTGTCGTCTAGTGGTTGAGTTCTCTCTTCGTTTCTGTACTGCCGTGAACATCGCTGTCCGCTGTGTCTGCAACAAAACCTTCATGACCGATTCACGAGACAAACAATCTTAGCCATTCGGGGAGGGGGGAAGAAGGAATCTCATGCCTGTATTCTCTTAGGGAATCTAATTCCCCTAATCATTTGAAAACTTCATAGAGAAATCGTCCGTTCGGCTCGCTTCCAAAACCCAGACTGGCAAAACTCTGTTTCCCACACAAAAGCCCGTGACGTCACAGAACCCCCATGCGCAGGTGCACCCTGACCCTTGATCTGAGGTCTCGTCAACGCAGTGGTCCTGTCAACGTCTGTGAGCTCCGACTGTGAGAACCAGTTTATTTTGCACTCGACTGTACGGGTCCACCCGCACTAAATCGCGCAAGCCAAACCAAACGATCTCTCACACATACGTCCACTTCAAGATGCGTCCGGCCCCACAGGGCCATTATACAACACTATTAAATATAATAAACTTGTAAAGTATGCAACTTTACATTTGTTTCATTGTTATGTTCTCTTCTATACTAATGCTCTATCCCCAATATTGAGCACTTTTTTTAAAATCGTATTAGGCACTAGTATAACACAATTTATTTTATAATACTTGTGTTTTTTGATGAAAAAAATGACACAATACTGGTCAACTCTGATGATGGAATATTATTCCGAAATTAATAAGATTAAAGTAAAAAAATAAAAAAATAAATTAATCTTGCATTGATAAAGGCTTCCATTTTCAATTTTATAATATATATATATATATATATATATATATATATATATATATATATATATATATATATATAAGTGCAGGTTAGTAGTCCGAGGCTGTAGCAATGCGATGTAGTTGCCGGAAGATGGAAAGGGTGAACAGAAACAAACGAGGAGAGAAAACGAACCTCAAAACGATTTATTAATATTTCACGAAAAACTGATTAAGTACCAGAATAGTAAATACTGTCAGGTAAATAAAAAGTTCGGCAAAAGGTAATCTTAAATTGTCGAAAGAAAAACTTTCATTACCAAAAGAAAACAATAAAAGACCGAGAGGGTCGAAAAAAAAAAATTATTATTATTATTATTATTGTTGCTGCTGCTGCTGCTGTTGTTGTTGTTGTTGTTGTTGTTATTATTGTTGTTATTATTGTTATTATTGTTATTGTTACTGTCATCGTCATCATCATCATCATCATCATCATCATCATCATTATTATTATTATTATTATTATTATTATTATTATTATTATTATTATTATTATTATTATTATTCCGTGCAGTTTGGGGCCTGCCAGGACGCTGGTCACTCTCCGCTGATGTGCGGCCATTTTTGAATCGGTTGAACTACTCCTTAATTTGTGTTACACCCGCCCCATCTTCTCCAAACACCTTCTGAATCTAACAGTCCTTTTCCCCCAATCTTATTCGTTCCCCCTCTTCTTCTTAACTATCGACAAACACAACAAAAACAACAACAAAAGCCACCGTTACTCGTCTCTTTAATCAGGTTTTATACTCTCTCACTCTCGTTCCATAATTTCTCACGTCTCCAAACCATTTCTGTGTATCTTAACAGATTCTTCATAATAGACCGTTTCTTCATTTTAATCGCTTTATTATTTTAATTTTGATGTCTTTCATTTTCCTTTCGTTCTTTCTTTCTAGCTACTCGTCTCTATTGATTCTTGGCCTTTTGGCCAAGATCAAAGTGTAGTATCTGTTCCGATGGATACTGCACCCCATAGACTGGTATTGTCTTGGCCGTCGGGGCTTGATTTACGCCGGTCTATGGGTCTGTCCTGTGCAGTTCTAGGAGGTCCACCCTCCCAGGCTTCGCCTCCCCTCTTTGGGGAGGAGTAAGTTTATTGCTTACTGCCTGAGGCGCTCCTACCGGGGAATGCCGACGGGGCTGCCCAGGCAATTTTTAAACCCCACTTTCCCGACCCGACCTTGGGTCATATCTTACTTGTGGGAGTAAGATAAAAACTGGCCTTGTGCCTAACTCCTGGAGAGGAGTAAATCAATACTTGTCTCTATTTATACAATTTGACCATTTGTCGCACTGACAGTGAGAGTAAAACGCCAAATTCATATTGAAAACAGGCGAACAATAGCCGTCTAATATATTGACGATGCGTATGCGATCGACGTACAAATGCCAACTAATTTGCATATTGCCTTGGAAAAGGATGTAGCAGTTGCATGACGGGTCTATCTCTTCTGTATGCACACGCAGCCTCTTTTGTAATGTTGACTTGTAGTTCGGTTGGCGAAAACTGGTATGTCCAGACTCGCGTATTGATACACAGGCGATTAGCGCGTCATTGCAATGTACACTCGCAGCCTTTTCCTAATTTTCGCTGATAGAGTTTGGCGTGTGAATATAATCAATTCCTGGGAGAGATGTAGTGGAGATAAGACATTAAGAACATGCTCTCATTCTTTGCGAGAAAATGGCAAGACGAGATGAGACTCCAAAATTCCACATTCTGCTTTTTTAGCTGAAGCCTGCCTGTCTGCCGAGTAACTCGCTTTATACTCCTATGTTCCCGCTAAATAAAGTTGATTTATATTATAGTGGGGGTGTTGGTATATTAGTTGGAACTTGGTAACCATTTTATGCAGTTCAAGCCAGATCCGTCAGATACCTATCTACGTGGCCGACGAAACAAAATGGCCGACGAAACAAAATGGCCGACGAAACAAAATGTCCGACTAAACAAAATAGTCGACAAAACAAAATGTCCGACGAAACAAAATGGCCGACTAAACAAAATGGCCGACTAAACAAAATGGTCGACGAAACAAAATGGCCGACGAAACAAAATGGCCGACGAAACAAAATGGTCGACTAAACAAAATGTCCGACGAAACAAAATGTCCGACGAAACAAAATGGCCGACGAAACAAAATGGCCGACGAAACAAAATGGCCGACGAAATAAAATGGCCGACGAAACAAAATGTCCGACTAAACAAAATGGCCGACGAAACAAAATGGCCGACGAAACAAAATGGCTACCTTCCATCTCGACAATCAACCTACACCAATCCATCTCGTTAATTTAGGATTCGTCCTTATTTTTTTTCTAATTTAATAATTGTTTTAATTTTTATTATAGTACTAAGGTTAATTAATTTGCATATCGCTTCGCAAAAGGACATCTCATTAATTAACTATTCGTTCTTATTGTTTACTAATTCAATGATTATTTTCATTTTCTTATAATGCATCTCTTAGAATTTTGGGTGAAAAGTGTTTTTTTCCAGACGGTTCCAGGTAATTCATTTCTGGGGGTTGCGATTGTAATTAAAAACAAATCTGCCCCCCCCCCCGTCCTCATAACACGCACACATGAACACAGGATACACTGCGGCCAAGCAAGCAAGTCAGTGAGTATCCTCTCAAATAATTGTTAATAAATTTGTTTCATGTTGTGGGTTAAAAAAGTCTTTCCGGTCCATTTAATTCTGGGGTTCGCGATTCTTGCTTTACGCAATTTTCCCGGGCAATATCGGGACAAGATAAAGGTTAGGGTTAGGGTTAGGGTTAGGGTTAGGATTAGAGTCCTGCCAGTACAAATATTCAACAATATGAACAATTCTCTTTTCCCTACGGCGAAATATAATCACGGGAACATCCCATAATTTTGCCTTCGTCAGTATCTTATTTACACACTGATATTTCCTCTTCGAATGAATGAATGTGGTATTTTGGTGGATGATGATCACGAATGAAACTAGCCAATGTGATCAGTCAGTATATGTTAGTAAAGACCGATCTTTTTTATCTGCCCCCTTTCTTTGGCCTTGTGCCGCATTTTTTGTGATTTTTATTGCGAAATAAATACTCACAGTAAAAACAAAGACCGAATTCAATATCCACACGCCACAAGATGGTCTGGCGTTCACGCATGCGTTGAAATTGGAAACGCGAAATCTCGCGCAAGAGAACGAAGCGGTCGCCATTTTCTTTCTTTTCCGCACGGCAGAACCATGTTTAACAATTGATCGTTGCCGATCGAATTTAATTACAATCGAACTACGCGATCGTAAGATTACCTGAAAACTGCCAAGATGCAATTTCTTTTTTTCTTTTTTCTTTCTCAGTTGAACGAAACAGCAAGTAGTCGCATTAACGGAGGATTGCACCGGCATCTGCGCCAGTCGGAATCGTAAAAGAAAAGATCAGAATCAGAAAAGAGGGTTCTTTTTCTTGAGAAATCTTATTTTTTTGGAAAAGCGTTCGTAAAATATTTCAAGTTTTAGTGAAAAAAAAGCAAGTAGATTATTTTTATTATTTTTAGATTTTTAAATCTTATTTTTTGGAAAAGCGTTCGTAAATGGCTACCATTTTAACTACTTCTAACTACGATTCTGATTTCATGCATTGCAGATTTGTTATTTTGTCAAAATAATACTTCAAGTTTTAGTGAAAAATAAAACAAATAGATTATTATTTTTTTTAGATTTTTAAATCTTATTTTTTGGAAAACAGTTCGTAAATGGCTACCATTTTAACTACTTGTAACTACGATTCTAATTTTATGCATTGCAGATTTGTTATTTTGTCAAAATAATACTTCAAGTTTTAGTGAAAAATAAAACAAATAGATTATTATTTTTTTTTAGATTTTTAAATCTTATTTTTTGGAAAAGAGTTCGTAAATGGCTACCATTTTAACTACTTCTAACTACGATTCTGATTTTATGCATTGCAGATTTGTTATTTTGTCGAAAAATAATATTTCAAGTTTTAGTGAAAACAAAACAAGTAGATTATTTTTGTTTTTTATATTTTTAAATCTTATTTTTTGGAAAAGCGTTCGTAAATGGCTACCATTTTAACTACAGTAACTACGATTCTAATTTTATGTTATGCAGATTAGTTATTATATAGCAACCGGCCCAGGACCGGTGTCGGCCGTTTCGCCGCGACCATGAAACGATGGGGACTCAGGGACTCGGCTGTCTGCGACTGTGGTCACTCTGAACAGACAGTAGACCACATCATCGAGTCATGCCTTAAATATCGACCAGCCAACGGCGAAGCCGGCATAGCTGCGCTAGACAACAAAACATTAGCATGGCTTTTCTCAACCGAGCTGCTGATCTAACAGTGAGATGCTGTGAAGCAAACGAAAGAAGCAAAGTAATATTTTAAGTTTGAGTAAAAATTACCGGGTACTTTCTTTTTATTTGAGACTAGCAGGAATACCCGGTGTTGCCCGAGCCAATAATAAAACATATATATAAGAGGTTAAAAAGTGTGGGTAACATCTCTATTTCTCTGTTTCCCCCTTCCCCGTCTTTCCACACTCTTCTCCCCTACTCCACTTTCACCTCCGTCCAACCTATTCATCTCTCTTGTTTTAATATATTGAAAATAATAATAATGTAAGTCATTCACCTTTCCTTTATATAATAGATAACATTGGAAATGGCTGAAAAACCGCCACCCTCTGATGAAACCTGGCCCAGTTGACCTCCAAAGAATAAATATTCTTTTCTTTTATTTGAGATGTTATTCACCCAGGGCAATGCCGATCAAGAATATACCAATTTATTGGATGTTTGCAGTTTTTGACTTTTAGCTAGATACACATTCATATACACAAATAACTCCTCTTTATATAATAGACACGAAAATAGACTCCCTAACGGTCGTCTATTTTTGCTAGGCTGTCGCGTTCTTCGGACCAAAAATATTTTTAGTCAAAAAACAAAAAAATGGGGGGGGGGGGTAGATTCCCGCCCCCCCTCCCCCAAATCGAGCGCGAACGCAGATCCAACACTATATCAAAGAACCAGTTTTGATACATAGCCTCGTTTTAAGATCATGACTTTAAGGTTACAAGTTCAAATCACTACCTCGGCGTCTATTTTTGCTAGGCTGCCGCGTTCTTGGGTGGTGAGACATTGTTTTGGACCAAAAATATTTTTAGTTAAAAAAAAAAAAAATTTGTCTCCCAATATTTTTTGTTTATTTATTTATCCCCCCCCCTGGAGGGGGAATCGCTCCCTCTTAAAAATTTGAGCGCAAACGCAGACCCCACACTATATCGAAGAACTAGTTTTGATAGGTAGCCTCGTTTTAAGATGATTAAAAAAAATGAAAAAATAATTTTTATACCGTAAGTAGTTCAATCAAAATTGTTTTTTTTTGGCATGATGGTCCAGTGGTAGCGTATCGGACAAATTCGCCCCCCCCTTAAAAAAGCGAACGCAGAATCCAAACTATATTGAAGAACCAGTTTTGACAGGTAGCCTCGTTTTAAGATGATTCACAAAAATGAAAAACTAATTTTTCTACACTTAAATCAAAATTGTTTTTTTTGACATGGTGGTTCAGAAAAAAAAGGGTGGGTGGGTTAAATTTCACCCCCCCCCTAAAAAAATCGAGCGTGAATGCAGATCCCAAATTATATCGAAGAACAAGTTATTATACGATCATTCATTGATAACTGGAAAAAGCGAAAAAAAAAAAATTTCTTTAAGTAGGTAAATCAGTATCGGACAGTTGTCGGTAAGATTGCGAGTTCGAATCCCGGCCTCGGCGCCGAAATTATTTATTGTTTATTTAGTCGTTAATATTTGCCCTAATGTATTTGTTATGTTTCTGACTTTGAAATTAATTAAATAGTAATTACCTCCGCCCCCTCTCCCGTTTACAAAAATTCTCCAGGACGGAAAGACAGAAAGACAGACAGACAGATGTGTTCGTTATATTTTTGCTAGGCTGCCGCATTCTTGGGTGGTGAGACATTGTTTCGGAGCAAAAATATTTTTAGTTAAAAAAAAAAGAAAAAAAAATTTGTCTCCCTATATTTTTCTGTTTAAAAAAGAACAAACATTTTTTTAGGGGGGGGGGGATAAAAATCGAGCGCGAACGCCGACCCCACACTATACCGAAGAACCAGTTGTGATATGTAGCCTCATTTTAAGATGATTCATTGCTAAGTAAAAAAAAATGAAAAAAATCATTTTTCTTGCGTAAGTAGTTAAATCAAAATAGTTTTTTTTTTTAACTTGTCTCGTTTGCGCAGTTGGTAGCGTATCTGACAAATTCGTCCAAATTAATCTTTGACGTCAAATCACAGCCTTGACGTACAAAATTATTTATTGTTTATTTAATTGTTAAGATGTGCCCTAATGTATTGCGTATGTTTCTGACTTGGAAATTAATTAAATAGTAATTACCCGCCCTTCTTTAAGGGGCAGCCAGAGACGCAAAAATACTTCCATTATGTTCACATGCAAATTGTGCATGTGAATACAATTATATTGAAAGTACACTTTCTTGTATGTCTTCGTTCTTAGGGACAGACATGCACAGACAGAAAGGTGTTCTCCTTGATTATATATATATATATATATATATATATATATATATATATATATATATATATATATATATATATATATATATATATATATATATATATATATATATATTATAATATAAAATGAAGTAATAAAATAAGGTGTCAATCAAATTTTATTAGAATTCAAAGTTCATGCAAAGCATCCTTAAGTCCTTAGCTCATGAGTTTTCAAAGATAATTCTTCTCTTCAGAGGACCATTACCGCAGTTATACTACTACAGGCAATAAAATTACGCTTTGAAAATATATAAAAAATTATATACACAAATATATAAAAATACATAACATCAAACATATCAATCCAAAAACATACTTTTGTTGAATCCATACAGTCCATCCAGGTCATACAAGTTGAGAAGCATAATCAGGAAGGACATTACTCCAAGATACAAACAGCAGTCCAAATATGTGAAATTGAAGGGGCCGGCAAAGTTATCCAGTCGCGAAATGTGTCCATATTCAATGTTAATGATAAATAAATCAATCAAAATAATACAAAAAGTCCAATCAAAGTTCCGAGATCCCAACATGTGCAACTCTAATCAAATCCAAATTCGTTGTTTAATTAGAAAACCCGCTAAATCCGAATTGAGCAAAATAAGACGGACTCCCATCACATCTAGCCAGAAGAGCGAAAAATATATAAGTGATCTTCTCTCCAGACATGACAAATCCCTAACGAACAGAAGGCGATATCAAATTGTCTACATCTCAGAATGACTTCAACGGGTTCAAAATTATGTCTGTCCTGCTTCCTGTTTGACAGGTTCAAGAAAAGACAGCAACATACAACCCCGCCATCCATCCCACCCAAATTAGGTTTTCACTGTCTGGGTCAGTAAGCTTATTCTATGTCAAAGGGGAAGGAGCTAAGAAGTTAAAAGAAAGCTAAAAGGGAGTTAGGAAAATTAGGTCAAGTCATGTGATCACGTACCCATCCAAAAGTATTACTTAAAATCTGGCTTACAGTAAAAAACCGACTTCACAAATCTAGCCCCATCAAGTAATTTAGAATATTTATGAAGTTAAAAATTACGAAGTTATTAAATTCCAATAATTTTACAGTTTAATTCAAGATTTAATTTTTAAGATTTAATTTTAAATATATTCAATAAATATATTTACAACTTCTAGATTAGGAAAAATTAAGCCCTAATTTGGATTGGACTTCTTGATTGAACAAACCTAACCTTAAATTAAACTTCCTAATCTGATAAAATTAAATCTTAAATTAAATTAAACTAACCTTAAATTAAACTTCCTAATCTGATAAAATTAAATCTTAAATTAAATTATTAAGTTATTAAGTTCTAATTATTTAGATAACTTCGTAATTGGGAAAATTAAATCTTAATTGGGAAAAATTAAACCTTAGGGCAGGTTAAACTTTTTAATTGGGGAATGTCAGGCCTTGAGTTGGAATTCCTGGGCTGATGGAATTGAATCTTAAATTAAACTACTAATAATTTCTAGCCTGTTAAAATTAAATCTTTTAATGCCCCCACCCGGGAACCCCAGCGTTGAAGTTATATATTTCTTATATAGTCTGTGACCTTCACTGAGAGGTCAGTAGTCCACATGCCAATTTTCAAGCAATTCTGTCCAGCGGTTTGGGTGAACATAAGACACAAAGATCAGGCGGACACACACACACATATACAGTGACTATTTTATATATAGAGATTATTAAACTGTTTTATTTTTTTGGAAAAAACTTCGTAATACTCCAAGTTTCAGCAAAGAAATTGTTTGTTTTAATTTCAGATTTTCAAATGTTCTTATTTTTTGGAAAATAATTTGTAAATGGCTGCCAGTTTAACTACAGTAAATACAATTCTCAAGTTATGTTATACAGACTTCGTATTGTGTATAAAGTAATATTTACAAGTTTTAGTGAAAAAGAAATAGTTTGTTTTCATTTCAGATTTTCAAATGTTCTTATTTTTTGAAAAGAGTTTGCAAATGGCTGCCATTTTAACTGCAGTAAATACGATTTTGATTTTATGTTATACAGATTTGTTATTATATAAAAAAGTAATATTAAAAGTTTTAGTCAAAATGAAAAAGTTTGGATTTTATTTAATATTTCCGAATTATCTTATTTTTTGGAAAAGAGTTTGCAAATGGCTTCCATTTTACCTGCAGTAAATACGATTTTGATTTTATGTTATACAGATTTGTTATTATATAAAAAAAAGTAATATTAAAAGTTTTAGTCAAAATGAAAAAGTTTCGTTTTTATTTAATATAAGATAATTCGGAAGAATTATCTTATTTTTTGGAAAAGAGTTTGCAAATGGCTACCATTTTAACTACAGTAAATACGATTTTCATATCATTTAAAATTAACTAAAACCTGTGAAAGTGTACCCAGTATATACAGTTTTATTTATTTATCTATTTTAGGTACAGTCACACAAAAAGAAATAAAGCGACAATCTCTAACACTGACTGTTATTAAGAGCTACATTTATACGTGCGTTCGTTTCGCTCCGAAACGAAATCTGAGCCAGCGTGCTAATTGTTACTTTCTATAATGTTCTCGTGCATTAAATTTGATCTATTGAACTTTTCACAATTGTGTTCTTTCTTCGTCAATCCCACTTTTAATCTATAAATATAACAGTGTTAATATTAAGTTGCCAAGCAGATCACTGTTTTCAAGGTCATGCACATGATGAAACGAGCACATGATGAAACGAGCACTTTTCATGGTCAAACCGTCAACAATTCAAAATTGTTTTAAAAAGGCCGGCTTTGTCATTGAATCACAGGCTGAAGTGGAAGAAATACTCGTCGAAAATGATCAAGTTTCTCCGCCATCGGGCATGGAGCAAACAGATTTTGACGAATTTATCAGCTTCGACGACAGTACACAATGTGATGGAGAACTGAGTGACACGGACATCACACGTGGTATAAAATTGGATGATCAAGATGATGCTGAAAGCGTAAGTTCTGAAGTTTCTGAAAGTGACAAACCAGTGCCAAATTCTCTGGCTGCATTGAATGCGCTTGAAACTCTGACAGCAAAAAGCCGTAGGGTAGTCTTGTACGAATTGCGGAAAAAACTGACGTTTTGCATAATACGTATGGTTCTTCCATCGCTGAACATCTCATAAATAACCGTTCTTGTGCCTCAAAATTCAGTGTTGACCATTTTCAGCAAGTCACACTCTCTCTTTCATCTGAAGATTCTAAGAAACTATTTACATTAAGTTTCTGAGACTTTCACTTTGTAAACAAAAAGAAAATCTTCTCGAACTTGATGTAGTTTCTATTTGATTCAATTTCCTTTTTTTAAAAACTTTAATTCACCTCAAATAAGACGTACGGGCCTACTGTGAATTAGGGGCCAGATTTATAGGGGCATCCTCGGTGGGGAGTTGTGCAGCAGCGAGAAGCTTGTTCACGTTATTTAAATTTATACATGTTGGTTCAGTCGGGGAAACAGGGATCAGAGAGGGGATTCCAAAGGCAAGCGGCATCTGGGGACCTCTACAGTGAAGGGGTGTGATTTTGCTGCTTGTCGGGTTATTTATGTTGAGGGGAGGCACAAGTGCAGCAAGTTCATCGGAGCACATTCCGTTAAAGTAAGTGTAAAACAAGAATGGGGGCTTACATTGCGACGATGGGACAGGGACTAGAGCTGGGCAGACAGTGCGGGACCTATTTTTTTCGCAGCCTGTTCAAGAGCTGAGACTAGTGATTGATGTACCAGCCCAGATGTGACAACAATACTCCATGCATGGACAAATAGTGGCTTTATAGAGATATAGGATATTGTCAGGTGTGAGAAGTTTTCTAGCCGGGTAAAGGGAGCCCACCTTCTTTACAGCAGACTTGGCAGTATCTTCTATGTATGTATTCCAATTCATGTTACCTGGAGTTAGAATGTCGAACTCTCAGCAACGGTGCTATCAGCCATGGCAATCGGTGGTTGTTCAGGTTTCTTATTGGGTACAAAGAAATAGTATTGGTTAGGGTAGTCTTCAAGTTCGGTGAATAATTTAGTTACAATAAATGAGAAAATGGTCACATAAAAAAATGGAAAGTGTATTTATTTTT
>CAUVYP010000435.1:125000-137500 GCA_963556195.1 Sepiola atlantica | reverse complement strand
AAAAAAACAAAACAATTATAATAAACAGAACGACGCATAGAAATCTATCTATATTCTTTTTTAAACAATTACATTTAATTTCATCAAATAGTTTTTTTGTTTTCTCCACAAGTGTCACGCACATACATGAATTCCATAGCTAATATAACAAACTGACCCAACGGGTCACGGGTGGTCTAGTTTTATATAAAAAAGAAGGGACAGTTTAATTGTTTAATGTCGACAGTTTAAAGGCTTAAAAATTAATGGTAAAAACGAGTGTTAAAAAATCCTGCAAATATCGAGTTTGGATCCCAACAATAGAGCAGAGAGAGACTATTCCATCTTCATAGAAAGTATCCTAATAAATCATCCAGTAATTAGTTATCAGTAGTAATAATAATAAAAAAAACAGTAACAAGTATTGAAGTTTGCATATCATGTTAGGTTATACTATGGCTTGATGATGTCACATGTGTGCACGTACATACTTACGTTTTTCTGCTTATAAATATGAGAATAAATTGGATTTCTGAAACGCGTGTACGCATGAACAATATTGTTAAGTGTTAGATTTTTTTGAGCATCATTACAAAATATTAATTTTGTAATTTATTAAATTAATTACTGCAGCGTTGTGTCTGATTTATGAATTAATTATATAGCATCTCACATTAAAATCGAATATTAATTTGCTCGCTGAGTTCTCTTGTTGGATTGTATCGTCTTAGCGAGTGTAAAATATTACTTTGTCAGTCCTAGAATATCATCAAAGGCTTCTTCGAGGAGAAAACCATTCATTTTAATTTGGGCAAAGTGAAGATCCGAGTGTTGGTGGTTAAAGGAGAGAAGCTTGGATTTAGATCTATTAAAAGTAACCAACAATTTTTAACCAACAATTTTTAACCAACAATTTTTAACCAACAATTTTTAGCCAACAATTTTTAACCAACAATTTTTAACCAACAATTTTTAACCAACAATTTTTTAGCCAACAATTTTTAACCAACAATTTTTAGCCAACAATTTTTAGCCAACAATTTTTAGCCAACAATTTTTAACCAACAATTTTTAACCAACAATTTTTAACCAACAATTTTTAGCCAACAATTTTTCCTCATTGTACGACGTGCTCCAGGTCGGAAGGGAGATAATCAGAAGATCTTGGATCCTTTTTTACATTGGGACCCGCGCTAAAAATCCCTCGGCATCGGTACTTTCCGGATATTTACGTTAAACGCCGGAAAGTGCCGAATGGAAAATGCGTTGACTAACCTGCGTTAAAAAAAAAAAAAAAATCACAAACGAGGCTTGATTCACAAGCGGAACAAAACAAACAAAAAATTAAATAGTTTTTTTAAATAAATTATTTATTAACTTTAAAAACTTGAGCACTTTCGGTGAAATACACCCTTGTCAAAAGTATAAGCATATTTTTTTACTCTTCTTTTTCGTTTAATCCTCCTTGATTGAGACATATTTATCGCAGTCAACTTGAAATTCGTATTGATGTTATCGACGATTAATGTTGATATGCCGCTGTGTGTAGCACGTGGTTATGTGAATAAGGTAGGATGAAAAGTCACGCATTGAAGCGTTGCTGAAATGGTAATAATAAGGAGAATATTTTTAAAAAAATATTTTGAAAACCTGGACAACGCAATTTATTTATGTTTTTTAAAATAACGAAAAAAAAAGAGAAAAAAATATGCTTATACTTCTGACAAGAGTGTATATCACCGAAAGTAGTCAAGTTTTTAAAGTAAATAAATAATTTATTTTAAAAAACATAAATAAATTGCGTTGTCCAGGTTTTCAAAATATTTAAAAAAATATTCTCCTTATTATTAAAAAATTAAATATTTATTTTTTAACGAAGATTCAAGTAAGTGTTTAAATTAAAAAGTTATTTTTCTCACGTTTTTTTTTATTAAACATAACATAACAAATAAATAACATAACAAATAAATAACATAACAAATAAATAACATAACAAATAAATAACAAATAAAGAACATAACAAATAAATAACAAATAAATAACATAATAAATAACATAACAAATAAATAACATAACAAATAAATAACATAATAAATAAAGAACATAACAAATAAATAACATAATAAATAAATAACATAACAAATAAATAACATAATAAATAAAGAACATAACAAATAAATAACATAATAAATAAATAACATAACAAATAAATAACATAACAAATAAATAACATAATAAATAAAGAACATAACAAATAAATAACATAACAAATAAATAACATAACAAATAAATAACATAACAAATAAATAACATAACAAATAAATAACATAATAAATAAAGAACATAACAAATAAATAACATAATAAATAAATAACATAACAAATAAATAACATAACAAATAAATAACATAATAAATAAAGAACATAACAAATAAATAACATAACAAATAAATAACATAACAAATAAATAACATAACAAATAAATAACATAATAAATAAAGAACATAACAAATAAATAACAAATAAAGAACATAACAAATAAATAACAAATAAATAACAAATAAATAACATAACAAATAAATAACATAATAAATACATAACATAACAAATAAATAACATAACAAATAAAGAACATAACAAATAAATAACATAATAAATACATAACATAACAAATAAATAACATAACAAATAAATAACATAACAAATAAATAACAAATAAAGAACATAACAAATAAATAACAAATAAATAACAAATAAATAACATAACAAATAAATAACATAACAAATAAATAACATAACAAATAAATAACATAACAAATAAAGAACATAACAAATAAATAACATAATAAATACATAACATAACAAATAAATAACATAACAAATAAATAACATAACAAATAAATAACAAATAAAGAACATAACAAATAAATAACAAATAAATAACAAATAAATAACATAACAAATAAATAACATAATAAATACATAACATAACAAATAAATAACATAATAAATAAATAACATAACAAATAAATAACATAACAAATACATAACATAACAAATAAATAACATAATAAATACATAACATAACAAATAAATAACATAACAAATAAACAACAAATACATAACATAACAAATACATAACATAACAAATAAATAACAAATAAATAACAAATAAATAACATAACAAATAAAGAACATAACAAATACATAACATAACAAATAAATAACATAATAAATAAATAACATAACAAATAAACAACATAACAAATAAATAACATAACAAATAAACAACATAACAAATAAATAACATAACAAATAAAGAACATAACAAATAAATAACAAATAAATAACATAATAAATAAATAACATAACAAATAAATAACATAATAAATAAATAACATAACAAATAAACAACATAACAAATAAATAACATAATAAATAAATAACATAACAAATAAATAACATAAATAAAGAACATAACAAATAAATAACAAATAAATAACATAATAAATAAATAACATAACAAATAAACAACATAACAAATAAATAACAAATAAATAACATAATAAATAAATAACATAACAAATAAATAACATAACAAATAAACAACATAACAAATAAATAACATAAATAAATAACATAACAAATAAATAACATAAATAAATAACATAACAAATAAACAACATAACAAATAAATAACATAAATAAATAACATAACAAATAAATAACATAACAAATAAATAACATAACAAATAAACAACATAACAAATAAATAACATAAATAAATAACATAACAAATAAATAACATAACAAATAAATAACATAATAAATAAATAACATAACAAATAAATAACATAAATAAATAACATAACAAATAAATAACATAATAAATAAATAACATAACAAATAAATAACATAAATAAATAACATAACAAATAAATAACATAAATAAATAACATAATAAATAAATAACATAATAAATAAATAACATAACAAATAAATAACATAAATAAATAACATAACAAATAAATAACATAAATAAATAACATAATAAATAAATAACATAACAAATAAATAACATAATAAATAAATAACATAACAAATAAATAACATAACAAATAAATAACATAAATAAATAACATAACAAATAAATAACATAAATAAATAACATAATAAATAAATAACATAATAAATAAATAACATAACAAATAAATAACATAAATAAATAACATAACAAATAAATAACATAAATAAATAACATAACAAATAAATAACATAACAAATAAATAACATAAATAAATAACATAACAAATAAATAACATAAATAAATAACATAATAAATAAATAACATAACAAATAAATAACATAATAAATAAATAACATAACAAATAAATAACATAACAAATAAATAACATAAATAAATAACATAACAAATAAATAACATAAATAAATAACATAATAAATAAATAACATAATAAATAAATAACATAACAAATAAATAACATAAATAAATAACATAATAAATAAATAACATAACAAATAAATAACATAATAAATAAATAACATAACAAATAAATAACATAATAAATAAATAACATAACAAATAAATAACATAAATAAATAACATAATAAATAAATAACATAATAAATAAATAACATAATAAATAAATAACATAACAAATAAATAACATAATAAATAAATAACATAATAAATAAATAACATAACAAATAAATAACATAAATAAATAACATAACAAATAAATAACATAAATAAATAACATAATAAATAAATAACATAATAAATAAATAACATAACAAATAAATAACATAAATAAATAACATAACAAATAAATAACATAAATAAATAACATAATAAATAAATAACATAACAAATAAATAACATAATAAATAAATAACATAACAAATAAATAACATAATAAATAAATAACATAACAAATAAATAACAATGATATTAGCAGTAAAAAAGTTAATCAAGTAAGTGTTGTTTTACATTTTTTTACGAAATTTCATTTTTTTACTGATTATTTTCTTAAATTTCGTTAGGGGTTAGGGTTAGAACAGGGTTAGGAATTAGGGTTAGGAATTAGGGATAGGGCAGGCTCGTATGCAGACGTCAAAGAAGAAGAAGAAGAAGAAGAAGAAGAAGAAGATTAAAAAGTAGAGGAAGTGGAAGGAAACATTTCAACCGGATACTGTTCAGCTATCTGCGACAATATGGAGTGAAGGTTTTTTTTTTCGAAATTGATCGTTCGTTTAGTAGTTTCAAAAACCAGTCATACCATGTAAAAATTCATATTGAAATCGCGTTTCAGCCAGTTTGCAAGTTCAGCGTTTTATTCAGTTTGAAAGTTTAGATGTCGTCTGCTTATTCGTCTCGTTTCGGGGCTTTCCGGCGTTTAACGTAAACCGCCGAAAAACACCGATGCACAGGGACTTTTAGCGCGGGTCCTACTGTAAAAAAAAAGTACCCAAGATCTTTCTGATTCTCTCTCTTCCGTACCAGATCTTGATCATTAAAGCTCTTCGAAGTGTTGCCATAGAAAGAATCCTGGTAACTAGTCGTTTTTTTCTTTTTCATTTGCATAAATGTCGACGAATTGTCTTAGGACGTGATTTGGGAATAATGTAATAAGAAAATCAGATCTATCATTTATATTAAAATAAATTAAAAACATTTAAAAACCTTGCAGTCAACAATAACTCGTTTCAGCCTCGCACAACAGCAGAAAAAAAAAACAATGTTATATATCAATTTTAATATTAGGTTTTTACAAAAATAATGGCCGATTTCTGAAACATATATTTATTCATAAAAATTTTAAAACCTTTCCAATACTCTGTAGATGACGTGAAACTGTTGCAGTGCTGAGAGCAAGTGTCGCAGACATTTCTTTGACACTTTCATTTGGATTTTGCTAAAAAAAATGCCACTACTACTAATAATAATGATTATACTACTGCTAATACTAATAATAGTTATAATACTACTGCTACTACTACTACTAATAATAATATTTATAATACTACTACTATTAATAATAGTTATAATACTACTACTAATAATAATAGTTATAATACTACTAATAATAATAATTATAATACTACTACTACTCATTATAATACTACTGCTACTACTAATAATAGTACTACTAATAATTATGATATTACTACTACTAATAATTATGATATTACTACTAATAATAATTATGATATTACTACTACTAATAATTATGATATTACTACTACTAATAATTATGATATTACTACTACTAATAATTATGATATTACTACTAATAATACTAATAGTAACAAGCCGCGCATGCGTGGTCCCCCTCTGTATGTGACTCGATGTGGCGAGTGTAAAATGCAATAAATTTTGACCCCCCCCCCTTTGACCCCCTGTGGGCGCGAACCAGAATTTTTCTGAGGTCAAGGGTGCTCATTTTATATCCAGAACAATTGCCTCTATATTTTGGCCAAGTTTAAAAAAATTGAATGGATGGATCAAACGTTATCGGAGAAAAGGGTCATTTTTTGCCATTTTGGGGGCTTTTGACCCGCTGGGGGCGTGAACCAGATTTTTTACAAGGTCAGTGATACTTATTTTCTATTAGGAACAATTGCCTCCACATTTTGGCCAAGTTTCAGAGAAATTGAATGGATGGATGAAAAGTTATGGGGCAAAAAATGTCATTTTTTGCCATTTCGGGGCTATTTGATCCTCTGGGGCTAACCAGATTTTTTTTCAAAAATCGGAGAATGTCACTTTCTAACCTGACCAAAGTTACAACTTCGTGCAAAATTTCAGAGAAATTCAATGGATGGTTGCGGAGAAAAATCCGGACGGACGGACGGACGGACGGACGGACGGACGGACGGACGGACGGACGGAAATGCCTCAAAGCATAAGTCCCCCAATTTTATAAATCGGGGGACCAATAATATTATGTCGTTACAAAGATAATGGCCAATTTGAGAAATATACATTTATTCATGAAAATTTGTTCACTTTTCCAATACTCTGTAGATGACGTGGAACTATTGCAGTGATGACAGCAAGTGTCTGAGACATTTCTTTGACAATTTGACGTGGATTTTGCTAAAAAAGTGTTTGAAATTGTTTATTGTCAAGATTACACGGCTGTCCTCTACTGTCTTCATCTTCAAGGCTCTCATCTCCTTCATCAATTTCTGGAACCACCGACGTACTGACTATGCTGTATCCGCGGTGCGTTTGTTTTGCAGAAAAGGTGCAACCCTCGGACAGCTAGCATAAACTCTTATCGGTAAACAACACTCTGAGGCATGGTATATTTTAAACACAGGTTTATTGTTCATCGACAAAGGTAAAAACTAAAAAGGAATAAAAAACATTGTTTCAAAAACAAGTAAATACAAAAATGAAGACGAGGCAGGACGTCTAAAGTCTAATGGAGCCGTAAGCTAATAAATTTACAGAATAAAAATGTTTTCAGTAGAAGAGAATACTGGGAAGAAAGAAATACAATTATGCTAAGAAGTTTCAAACGACAAGATTTAGGCTACATGTGGGGACGTAAACAAAGTTCATTTAGATTTAAAAAAAAGAAAGTAAAAAGAAAATAATACTAGCACGATTTAATTTTATTTTAAAAGAGAAGAAAGGCAATATTTCTTACCGGAGATGCTCAGAAATGTAGGGATATGTAAAGAGATTGAAAACTCTCCACGAGGGTCGGGTGAAAAGACCCCAAACAGAACGAGAACAGGGCACCTGAAACTTCTCGCCCGGTGTTGGGGCTGGAAGAATCCCTTAAGAAAAAAGGGCCGGCAAAGGGAGATACATGCTAGAGAGACCACTTTATTAATACGGTTTCGGAGGCATTGTGCCCAAGTTTGAACTCATGCAACATAAGAAAACGTAGGTCATGTTTTGACATGTTCAGCATTGACGTTCGTCTATGCTTCAAAAATATTTTCTATCTGAAAATAAGTTACAAATTATTATTGAGAACAGCTTAATTATGAAATGTGTTAAAATTCACCAGAAATAAACTACACATTTTGTGTTTCAATTACGTTTTAAAACCCAGCATGTGCGGCGGCCATTATATAGTGACAGTTTCTATGCGATAAGTAGATTACATTCGCTATCCGATCTTAAAGTCCTGGAAACAATATATATTAAGTCATTAAAACCCTCCCTATGTAAACAAAGGGAGTACCTACTAGGACTTAATGTGAACCACTTATGACCCCTCAATTTTTTTTGCCTCAAACTGTCACTGGTCTTCATTTCACTCGATATTTTAAGTTTTAATCGTAGTGCATGAGTTTTACATCCACGTATTTACTCTTATGAGTGCGGACGAAAGTCGGGTTAGTGAAACTATGTTATTATACAGTTTCTCTCGTTTTTAACACTTTTCAATTTCACTTCCGTCTAGATCCCTTGCCTTTAATAAATTTTTGTACCACTAAAAATTATATATATATATATATATATATATATTTATTATTATTTTTATTATTATTATCACTATTATTACTATTACTACCAATATTATTATTATTATTATTATTATTATTATTATTATTATTATTATTATTATTATTATTATTATTATTATTATTATTATTATTATTATCATTATTATTATTATTATCATTATAACTATTGTTATGATTATTGTGGTTTCCATTGTGATCATTATTATTATTATAGCTATTATTATTATTATTAGTAGTAGTAGTAGTAGTATTATTGGAACTACTAATTCTAATATTATTGATAAAAGTATACCTATTACCATATTTACAACCATTATGATTAATATTATTGCTATCTTCTTTATATATTATTATTATTATTATTATTATTATTATTATTATTATTATTATTATTATTATTATTATTATTATTATTATTATTATTATTATTTACTCACTAGGAGTTATCACACTGGTCATCGTCAGTGGTCACCCACTGCCGACAACCTGTGGTATTCCCTGGAGTCTGAGTGACAACAAGTCTCCTCAGGCCTCCAGTATGCTCCACCTCTTTTCGTTCATCACCGCTGATGACCTTGCGGTAATCGCAACAGCCACCTACCAACGATTTCCCACTGATAAGGGCCATTGGTCCCCTCTGGGGCCCGAGTGGCAACAAGCCTTCCCAAGGTCCCAGAGCTGTCCGCGCTCTTCCAGTGGAGGTCTGGTTTTGCGCTTTCCCTCCTCGACCCTCTGTCCATAATTTTCGTGGCGTCAGCCTATGCTTGCGCCTCTCTCGTGCGGTTGTATTTTCCCCGGTTGTGTTGTTTTGTGCTTCCATGTGTTTGTTCTCCTTTCGTTGCTTATGTGGGTTGGTTTCCGCATTCGAGGACATTTCTCAGGATTGTAGCTGTTTTGATCATTACTGTCCTTTGTATGGTCTCAGTTATCCCTTTGATTCCTATTTCTCCTAGTCTTTTCTCCATGTTTTTGGGGACTGTTCCTAGTGCTCCTATGATTATTGGTGTTATACTGACTTTCTTCATGTTCCATATTCCTTTCAATTCTCTGGCAAGTTCAGTATATTTGCTTCTCTTTTCCGTCTCTTTGATCTTCACTCTGTGGTCTGCTGGAACGGCAAAGTCCACGATTTTGCAGGATTTTTCTTTCTTGTTGATTATTATCATATCCGGTCTCCTTGCTGTTATGGGTTTGTCCGTTTGTACATTCATATCCCATATGATTTTGTGTTTTTCGTTTTCTAGTACAGTTTCTGGTTTGTGTTTGTACCGTTTTCTTGCATATTCGAAATTCAGTTGTTTGCACATTGTCCGGTGTACTTCTTTACCCATGCTGTCATGTCTGTTCTTGTATTCCCTTTGTGCTAGCTTGCTGCATTCACTTATTATATGATTTATCGTTTCGTCTCTTTGTCCACACAATCTGCATTTGCTGTTTTCCTGGGTTTTATCTATCTTTGCTTTAATAAAGTTTGTCCTAATCGCATTGTTCTGTGCGGCCGTCAGCAGAGATTCCGTTTCTCTGTTCAGGTTTCCTTTTCTTAGCCATGCCCAGCTGTTTTCATTGGCTTCATCGCTTGTGAGTCTTATAAAGCGTCCATGTAGTTGTTTTTCTTCCCACTTTTCCTTTCTTGTCTTTTTGTTTCTGGGTTCAGTGCTTCTGGGGTTGTTTGTAGGGCTGGTGTCTCTTGCTGTGGTGATCAGTCTTTCCGTGTTCTGGATTACATATTTCTCCAGCTCTTTTTTGGTGTTTTCCACACAGTCTTCTATACTTACCAGTCCTCTACCTCCTTCATTTCTTTTCACGTAGAGTCTGTCCGTGTCGTCTTTTGGGTGCAGTGCATTGTGCATAGTCATTAGTTTTCTAGTTCTTTGGTCAAGGTGCCTGAGTTCTTCTTTGGTCCAGCCTATGAATGGTCCAGAGTATCTTATTAGTGATACAGCCCATGTGTTTATCCCTTTTACTAGGTTTCTGCTATATAGTTTAGTTTCTAAGAGTTTCCTTGTTCTTCGTAGATATTCTTTTCCAATCTTCTCTTTCATTTCTGTATATTTGATTGTGTCTGCTTCCAGAACTCCCAGGTATTTATAACTATCTTGTTCTCCTAGCGCCCTCATCTCCTCTTGGTTGGGGAGTTCTATACCTTCTGTCTTTTCCAGTTTTCCTCTTTTGATCTCTAGCAGTGCACATTTTTCTATTCCAAACTCCATTTGGATATCCTGGCTGAATATCCTGGTTGTGTTTATCAGCTTTTCCAGTTCTGTTTTGTTTTTTGCAAACAGTTTAAGGTCATCCATGTACATCAGGTGGTTTATTCTTTGTTCTGTATCCGTAAACCTGTATCCGGCATCACACTTTCTGAGTATGTAGTTGAGTGGCATCATGGCTATTATAAACAGTAGTGGTGATAGAGAGTCTCCTTGAAAAATGCCTCTCTGTATTTTTATCTCAGACAGGTATTGTCCTCCGGCTGTCAGTTTTAGTCTCCATGTTTCCATTGCTTTCTGGATGAGATTAATAATCCTGTCTGGTATCTTGTATATTTTTAAGCATTCAATTATCCATGTTTGGGGGATTCTGTCGTAGGCTTTCTTGTAGTCAATCCATGCCATGGTTATGTTCTTTTGTCTGCTCTTCACCTCCTTCAGAGTCTTTTGATCAATGTATAGTAGATCATGTGCACCTCTTTGTCCTTTCCGGCATCCTTTTTGTTCCTCGGGAAGCAGTCCACGTTTGTCCAGGGATTGGTAGATTTGTTCTCTCAGTTGTGCTGTGAGAATTTTCCACATTATTGGTAGACATGTTATCGGTCTGTAGTTGCTGGGGGTCGTTCCCTTTTTGGGGTCTTTTTGTATTAGTGTTGTTCTTCCTTCCGTCATCCATTCTGGTATGTCTGTTTTGCGGATACATCCGCTCAGTTTCTGCGCTATTCTTTCATGCAGGGTCGTGAATTTTTTAAACCAGTATGCATGTATTGCATCGTGGCCTGGTGCTCTCCAGTTTGCCATTTTTCTTAGGGTTTTCTTGATCGTTTCTTTGTTGATTTCTGTTTCGGTTCCTTCTTCGATTTCTTGCAGTTCATCTTTCATGTTTTTCAACCATTGGGCATTCTTGTTGTGCTTTTTTGGTTCTTCCCATATCTTGCTCCAGAATTGTTTTGTTTCTGTTGGGTTCGGTTGCTCTGTCGTTGTTTTTTCTCCATTTACGTTTTTGTAAAACTGGCTTTCATTGTTTTCAAAGGTCCTGTTCTGTTTGCTCTGTTCTGATTTGTACCTGTATCGTCTCAGTCTTCCTTCTATTGCTGCTATCCTTTGTTTTATTTCTTCATGTTTCTCATTTAGTTTTTCCTTGCGTTTCTGATTTTTGCTTCTTAATCGTTTCATGTCCTCCTTCCTTCTGTTCACGGTTTTAGCTTCTTTCCGAAGTTTGGTGATCTGGGTTTCCAGTCTGATTTCCCATCCAGGTTTTGTCGGTCCTCTCTTTTGTCCATTCTCTTCGTTTCTTAGTTTCATACTTACCGATTTTGCCCCTGCATATATCAGGTTGTTTAGGTCTGTAATAGTTTCTGTTGGGATGTGTGTGAGGAGTCTGTTTACTCTTTCTGTTTCTGCTTGTAACTTCTTCGCTACTTCATTCCTGAGAGATGGGAGTTTTGTTTTGTTTTCTAACATGTATCGTCTTATGTTCTCCACTTCACTTGCTTCTTTTTCGTTGAGTTCTATCTCAGCAGGTTCTGTGGTTCCGCAGTCTTCTATCTCCCCTGGTTCTGTGATTCCGTAGTCTTCAATCTCTTCAGTTTCAGTGTGTATGTTTTGCCTGTCCTCTTCCTGTAGTCTCTCCTTTGGTGGTGTTTCTTGCTCCGTTTCGCCATTAGCCTTCTGTCTGATTTCCGTCAGTTCCATCTCCGAGAACCATCCTCGCTTGAGGATCTGTCTTGCTTGATCTGCTATCCTTTGTTCCGTTGTATGTTGGTCACTAGCAATGTCCCAGAGATGTTTCATTCGTTTTCGG
>CAUVYP010000435.1:115000-122500 GCA_963556195.1 Sepiola atlantica | reverse complement strand
AATAAATTGACGCAAAGTTATCAAACATTCAGTCTATATTGAACAAATTACACACATATATATATATATATATATATACACATAAACATTTACAAATGTATATCTACCCAAAATACGTCTTCAATTTATACGCTCGAGACTTGAAATGTTTATCGCCAGCTGAAAAATAACGGTCAATGTTGTTCTATATCTCTAACGTAACAAGCTTCTTTTTGGAGAGAGAGGGGGGGGGGGGGGTAATAACGTTCAACTCAAAACGCAAAAAATATTATCTCCCGACCCCGAATTGAAATCTCAGAAGCTTCTTATTAGTTAAAATTAAAATTCACAATAAATATAACATTTGTATATCTACCCAAAATACGTCTTTAATTCATACGCTCGAGACTTGAAATGTTTATCGCCAGCTGAAAAATAACGGTCAATGTTGTTCTATATCTCTAACGTGACAAGCTTCTTTTTGGAGAAGGGGGGGGCGGTTAATAACGTTCAACTCAAAACGCAAAAAATATTATCTCCCGACCCCGAATTGAAATCTCAGAAGCTTCTTATTAGTTAAAATTAAAATTCACAATAAATATAACATTTGTATATCTACCCAAAATACGTCTTCAATTCATACGCTCGAGACTTGAAATGTTTATCGCCAGCTGAAAAATAACGGTCAATGTTGTTCTATATCTCTAACGTGACAAGCTTCTTTTTGGAGAGAGAGGGGGGGGGGGTTAATAACGTTCAACTCAAAACGCAAAAAATATTATCTCCCGACCCCGAATTGAAATCTCAGAAGCTTCTTATTAGTTAAAATTAAAATTCACAATAAATATAAGATTTGTATATCTACCCAAAATACGTCTTCTATTCATACGCTCGAGACTTGAAATGTTTATCGCCAGCTGAAAAATAACGCTCAATGTTGTTCTATATCTCTAACGTGACAAGCTTCTTTTTGGAGAGAGAGGGGGGGGGGTTAATAACGTTCAACTCAAAACGCAAAAAATATTATCTCCCGACTCCGAATTGAAATCTCAGAAGCTTCTTATTAGTTAAAATTAAAATTCACAATAAATATAACATTTGTATATCTACCCAAAATACGTCTTCAATTCATACGCTCGAGACTTGAAATGTTTATCGCCAGCTGAAAAATAACGGTCATTATTATTATTATTATTATTATTATTATTATTATTATTATTATTATTATTATTATTATTATTATTATTACTACTACTACTACTACTACTACTACTACTACTACCACCACCACCATTTTTAATATTATTAGTATTATTGGAACTAGTAATTCTACTATTATAAATAAAATTATTCCTATTTACAACTATTATGATTAATAGTATTGCTATTATCTTTTATATTATCATTAGTTTTATTATTATTTATTATTTATTATTATTATTACCTTTTAATATTTCCGGATTATTTTATTTTTACGCGACTATTACTTATTATTAATAATTATTGATTAGTATTGATTATTATTAATAATTATTGATTATTATTATTATTATTATTATTATTATTATTATTATTATTATTATTATTATTATTATTATTATTAATAATACTTACCAATAACAGCACTTAGCATTTCGAAATTATTACCGATATTATTATTATTATTATTATTTTTTTTTTTTTTTAATTACTATTATTATCATTTATTATTATCATTATTATTATTGCCACTTTATTTAATTTTACTTTATTTTATTTTATTTTATATTTTATATTTTATATATTATCTGTTATATTAATATTTTTTATAATTTTCTTAAATTTTGATTTTAATTTTGATTTTAATATTTTGATTCATAACGGTCCCAAATTTTGAAATTTTAAATTTATTTTCTTTTTTTCTCCATTTCATTCTTTCCAAATATGATCTAAGGTTAAGATCAGATTCTAACTTTGCCTGATGAGATTTCAGTTTATAATAGCTGTTGATCGATAACATCGACATGCAAGTGTCACAGATTTTGTACATATCTGTGTAACTAAAAATATAATCATATATATATATATATATATATATATATATATATATATATATATATATATATATATATATAATTCCGAAATTACTAAGATAAAAGTTAAAAAAAATGAATCTTGCATTGATAAAGGCTTCTATTTTCCACTGACTCACTGCTTTGAAATTAACGCCCCATTTTCTTGAACTTCTAACATTCCAATGCTTTCTTCGTTCTACAACCAGAATTTGAATTCATAACCGCCAACAACATCGCCACGGATACATTTATCAAGAAAATTTTACATTTATCAAAAAATTTTACATGTATCAAAAAGATTTTACATTTATCAAAAAAATTTTACATTTATCAAAAAAATTTTACATTTATCAAACATTTTTTACATTTATCAAAAAAAATTACATTTATAAAAATTTTTTGACATTTATTAAAAATTTTTACATTTATCAAGAAAATTTTACATTTATCAAAAAATTTTGACATTTATCAAATTTTTTTTACATTTATCAACAAATTTTTACATTTATCAAAAAATTTTACATTTATCAAACATTTTTTACATTTATCAAAAAAATTTTACATTTATAAATTTTTTTTTACATTTATCAAAAGATTTTATCAAAAATTTTATCAAAGAAGCAAAAGGTAAAAAGTTTGTTTATTTTTGTTTTTGTGTTTTGGATGAAAAAGAAAATGACTGGTCAACTCTGATGATGGAATATTATTCCGAAATTAATAAGATCAAAGTAAAAAAAAAATTAATTAATCTCTCTCTCTCTCTCTCTCTCTATATATATATATATATATATATATATATATATATATATATATGTGTGTGTGTGTGTGTGTGTGTGTGTGTGTGTGTATATTACTATTTCATATATCCACATAAAATGTAATAAAATAATAATTTTTTATATATCGATTTTCAGTATTTACTTCAACCTCGATACGTAAGTAGAGCTAGGTAGTAAGCTATGAAAATATATTTATGGCAATTAAGCTACACAGACGCTTCCGGGGATGAAACGCGGGAGCCTCTGTGTAGCCTTATGGCCATAAATATATTTTCATAACTTACTATATATATATATATATATATATATATATATATATATATATATATATATATATATATATATATATAATGAAGAAGAATGGAAAGGAATTAGAGAAGCAAAAGTCAAATCATAATTCAATTCAATTGCTCAAAGCAAGGTATATTCCGCAAAAAGGCAATTTATTCAAGTTAAAAATTTTCCTTAAGCCAGGCTTTTCCTGGATATTGAGCTATATACTCTTCACAATAGGTTTCACTTTTCCTAAAAGTTCGCTTTTAGTACACCACTTTATATATATATATATATATATATATATATATATATATATATATATATATATATATATATATATATATTAGTATTTCATGTATCCACAAACGCGGGAGCCTCTGTGTATCCTTATGGCCATAAATATATTTTCATAACTTACTATATATATATATATATATATATATATATATATATATATATATTAGTATTTCATGTATCCACATAAAATTTTATAAGGAGATATAATTTTTTATGTATCAATTTTCAATATTTACTTCAAGAGTGCTCGATACGTAAGTAGAGCTAGGTAGTAAGCTATGAAAATATATTTAGGGCAATTAAGCTAAACAGAGGCTCCGGCATTTTAGCCTGAAGATTCCCCCCCGGGGACGAAATGCGGGAGCCTCTGAGTAGCTTAATTTCCATAAATATATTTTCATAGCTCATATATATATATATATATATATACATACACTTTTTACTATGCCTATCAATCTATCTCAGTTTATCTATTTATTTATACAGTAGCTTAATTGCCATAAATATATTTTCATAGCTCACTATATATATATATATATATATATATATATATATATATATATATATATATATATATATATATATACATACACTTTTCAATATGTCTATCAATCTATCTCAGTTTATCTATTTATTTATACAGTATTGAAACTGCAACTTGTTGCATATGCTACTTTCTCCCCCCCCCTCTCTCTTCACCCGTACGACTGCATATCCGTACATCGGCGCAAGAAGCTTATCTACCATGTGCACGGCGGCGACAGTGCATTCCATCCTTTTTTTTATTATCATCACCAATGACTAAAAACTAAAAATGACAAAACAAGAAAAAAATAATTACATACAAAAAAAGAAATAAAAAAAAGAAGGCCACGTGAACATCAAAGCGTCGGAATCGTTTCGTTTCGTTATGCGCTCTCATTGCATTCCCGCTTTTCGCTTCACTAGTCGCGTGCGCATGTGCAGTGTGGCGGGAAGGAGGTCGCCCACGCGGAAATCGTATGGCAAAATCGAGAGTTCGGTTTTCAATTTGGAATCCATAGAAACGAACAAAGAACGGAGCGTTTTTAGTTAATTAAGTTCGTTTCATTTTATTTCGGCATTTTTAAGGTGTGGGGAGGGGGGGGAGATATGAAAAGTGTATTAGGAGAAAGAAAGAAAGAAAGAAAGAAAGAGAAAAAGAGAGAGAAAGAGAGACAGACGAATAAAACGAAGAAAAACAAAGAGAGAATGGAAAATTAAAAAATAGAAAGAGAGGAAAAGAAAGAAAGCGATAATGAGAAGGAGGAAATTAGAAATGAGTGTATAGGTCAAGTAAAGGAAACGAAAGAGAGAAAAAGAGAGAGAAAAAAGAAAGAGGCAATGAAAGTAAAAGAGAAGAAATACGAAAAAGAAAAAAGAGAAAGGACAGAAGAAATGAAAGAAAAAAGAAAGAAAGAAATAAAAGAGAAGAAGAAAGAAAGAAAAAAAGAAAGGAAAGAAGAAAGAAAGAAAAAAGGAAGAAGAAAGAGAGAAAGAAAAAAAGGAAGAAGAAAGAAAGAAAGAAAAAAGGGAAGAAGAAATGAAAGAAAAAAGAAAGGAAAGAAGAAAGAAAGAAAGAAAGAAAAAAGGAAGAAGAAAGAGAGAAAGAAAGAAAAGAAGGGAAGAAGAAAGAAATAAAAAAATAAAGGAAAGAAGAAAGAGAGAAAGAAAGAAAACAGGGAAGAAGAAAGAGAGAAAGAAAGAAAAAAAGGGAAGAAAAAAGAAAGAAAGAAAAAAAAGAAAGCGAAGAAAAGAAAGAGCAATAGAAATGTAAAAATCAGAGAAAAAAAAAGGAAAGGAAGAAAAAATAAAAAAAAATAAACGAAGGAAGGAAGAGCGAAACGAATGAATGAAAGAAGTGAAAGAACAGGCGTGGTAAAAAGATAATGCAGAAAAAGAAATAGAGAAGGAAATAAAAAAAGAAAACGTGGAAGAAAGGTATAAAAGAAAAGAAGGCTGAAGGAAAATGGAAGAAATCAAAGGAGAAAAGAAAGAGAGTAAGAAAGCGGAACAGACAGGGAACGAAAGAAAGAAGGATAAAAGAAAAAGGCAAAAAAAAGAAGAAAAATAAACAAAGAAATGAAATAAAGAAAGAAATGGGAATAATTTGAACAACCAAAAGTCGAAAAAAAAATATAAAAAGAGAAAAAAAGAAAAAAAATAATGATAAAAAAATAATTACATTTATACATAAATAAATAAATAAAAATAAATGAATAAAAAATAAAGAAAAGAAAAAAAAGGGAAAAAAGAAAAAAAATAATTTAAAAAAAAAATTAATTTTTTTTGAATAAATAAATAAATAAAAATAAATAAATAAAAAATTAAGAAAAGAAAAAAAAGGAAAAATTAAAAAGATAATTAAAAAAATAATAATAATTAAAAAAAAGTTTTTTAAATAAATAAATAAATAAAAATAAATAAATGAAAAAATAAAGAAGAGAGAAAAAAAATGTTTTAAAAGTAATTAAAAAAATAATTAAAAATATTTTTTTAATAAATAAATAAAAATAAATAAATAAATAAGAAAATATAGAAAATAAAAAAAAATAAAAAAATAAATAAAATAACTGAACGTGTAAAAAAAAGAAAGAAAGAATCTATATAAAAATAAAATATATGTATATATTTGTGTATCTATGTATATGTGTATGTATTGGTATATCTATGTGCATATGTATGTGTATGCATGTATGTGTACATATATGCGTGTGTGACTTTATGTATATATGTGGGAATTCATGTATGTATGTATGTATGTATGTATGTATGTATGTATGTGTGTATGTGTGTATGTATGTATGTATGTAGCTAATGACTTTTATATCCTCATCAGGACTCATAGAGATATAATAATTCACTAATGGTCATGCGATTCAAAACCCCGGACTACGAGTATTTTACAATTTTACAATTTTATATATATATATATATATATATATATATATATATATATATATATAAATGTATAACATATGTAAATAGTCCATGATGAAATAAATAAATAAATGTATATATATATATGTATATATGAAATATTTTTATAAATATATATTTTTAATTTTAAAACATTTGTAGACAAAGAAAATAACCAAGGGGAAAAAGGGGGGTTATTATAATGGAATCATCTAACTCTATAAAATAGATGTTCTGTAAAATAGTAAATACCCACTTTGAAAGGAACAACACAGGTAAGGAGAAACTATATTTTAATACTTTAGAAAAACAAATCTGGAGGCAAAACTAAATCAAATATTTGTAAACTTTTTAAATTAAAAAATAATTATTAAATAGGGAGGTGGTGTCTGATCAACACTGTTGGGATGCCATGATAAAGAAATACTGTTTTGTTTTTAAAATCCCGAAACAGTTTTCATGGTAAACAACTGACGATCCCTTATATATAAAAACATATATAAAAATATATTTATATTAGAGTATATTCTTGGAAGTAAACTAAAATAGTGATTGCAGTAGATTGATTGACTTACTAGACTAATATCTTTCAACAAATTTTTTTTTTCTTCCCCAGTTTTTAAGGTTAAAAGAACTTCCGAGACTATATATATATATATATATATATATATATATATATATATATATATATATATATATATATATATATATATATATATATATATATATGATAATAAAAGTTTTAAAAAGGTTGAAGGCAATGTGAAGTTCCGGATCGCTGGAAGCTGTGAAGAACAAAAACAAAACAAAACCGAAATAAGTCGGATATGGATCGAAAAGGTTTATTTATTTTTCTAGACGAACTTACAAGACAGCAAGAGTGTTAGTTTGTAATAGTCCGGATGATCAGGCATCAATTTGATATATTTCGAGAGACTTATCCTCTCCTTGTCCAAAAATAAATAAAAGAAAAATCCCGGATTCCAGGAAAATGCCAGGAGCGCTGGGGGGTTTAACTTCGCATTGCCTTCAACCTTTTTAAAACTTTTATTATTACTCCCAGCAATGCTTCCAACAAACTACCAATTTATATATATATATATATATATATATATATATATATATATATATATATATATATATATATATATATATATATATATAATATATAGTCATCC
>CAUVYP010000435.1:90000-110000 GCA_963556195.1 Sepiola atlantica | reverse complement strand
AAATAACTGTTACCGAACATTTTCTATCGACCTGCATAGTTTCTATGTTTGGAAACTGTAAAATTTGTTTCGTTAATTTCACTTACATTAATTCGTAAATCAATATTTTTAGGTGGTCGCTTATTTCAGACTTAAAAGATAGTTTTACAAATAGGTTTACGGAACCAGTAACCCTTATCGAAATTTTGTGGTAATTAATTCCGACGGTAGAGTAATAAAGAGGTGAATAAATAAAAAAAATAATAAATAAAAAATAATAAAAAATAATAAATAAAAAATAAAAAATAAATAAAAATAAGAATAAATAAAAAAGAATAAATAAAAAAAATAACTAAAAAAAATATAAATAAACAAAATAAAAAATAATGACTTAAAAAGAATAAATAAACAAAATAATAAATGAAAAAGAATAAATAAAAAAGAATAAATAAAAAAGAATAAATAAAAAAGAATAAATAAAAAAAATAACTAAAAAATGAATAAATAAAAAAGAGTGAATAAAAAAGAGTAAATAAAAAAGAAATGAAAAAAAATAATAAATAAATAAAGAATAAAAAAAAAAAAAGAATAAATAAAAGAATAATAAATAAAAAAGAATAAATAAAAAAGTAATGAACAAAAAAGAATAAATGAAATACGAATAAATAAATAAATAAAAAATAAATAAATAAATAAATAAAAAAAATAATAAATAAATAGAATAATGAATAAAAACAGAATAAATAAAAAGAATAAAAAAAGAATAAATTAAAAAAATAAAAAATAAAAAAGAATAAATAAAAAAAGAATAAATAAAAAAGAATAAATAAAAAAGAATGAATTAAAAATAATAAATAAAAAAGAAAGAAAGAAATAATAAATTTAAAAAATAATAAAATAAGAATAAATTTAAAAAATAATAATAAAAAAAATAATAAATAAAAAACATAATAAATAAAAAAATAACAAATAAAAAATATCAAATAAAAACAAATAAAAATAATAAAAAATAAAATATAATAAAAAATAAATTATAAATAAAAATAATAATAAATAAAAAGAGAATAAATAAAAAAAGCATAAATAAAAAAAAATTAAAAAAAAATTAAAAAATAACAAGGGCTAAAACATGAGAAAATAGTAGTGATTCAATCGAGTTTTATTAACATAAAAAAGGGGCCAGCTGCTTTCATGTTCCAAAGCTAGGTTAACTACGTTTACCTGAGTAAAAATAAGAAAAAAAACCCATAAAAATCAAAAGGCAAATTCGTTGGGCAAGAAAAAAGTAATTATTCCTTATTTTTACAAAAACATACACGAATGGCCGAAGAGGCCTTCTCAGAAATCTGACAAAGGGGTCGAAAAAGGGGTATGCAATACAAATAAAAACTGATGCATATAGGACCTTTTAGAACATCAGGTTGGCGAAGTCTGGTCTCCAAGGGCCTTTATCCCTGTTTTTTTTTTTTGTAATCTTTGTTTCAAAATTGTTCCCTTTTCTTTCGTTTTTCTTCAAACCTTTTTTTTTAACAAAAGTCTTCAAAAACTTCAGCATTTCTATCGACCCTTTTTAGAAACCTTTTCTCTGAAAAGAATTTTTTAAATACGTTTATATCCCCTTTTAGAGCCGGTTGCTCTTTACATACGTTTAGTTTTAGCTACACTGCGGAAGAAGAAACGAAAATTATTTATAGTGGTTGTAGCTAGACGAGTTTTTGCTGTGAATATTTTACAGGAGAGGGACCATAGATTGGAGCTCAGTCAAGCACTTACCATGAAAATAACGATAGAGTAGAGAAAGACTAGTAACCTCTCTTCTGTGAGAAAGCGGCTGTGGGGAAGAGAAAAGGACCCCCCCACTACATTTTGAATTAAATTTTTTTTTTAAAACATAGTTCTCCCCAAACAAGGCAGGCCGCCACTGTAGACGTAAGGGGCTACCGAGAAAAAAAAGGGGAGAAGGTTACGGAGGGGGGGGGGGTCAACCTAACTTGGGATCTGCGCAGCGAGATGTCTGTTTACATTAGTTTTAAATTTCTGCACGTCATTACTGTCGGGGAAACAGGGGGCAGAGAGAGAGTTCCAGAGGCCAGCAGTACGAGGAAAGAAGCTATTTGAGTAGAAGGCTCTCCGGCATCTGGGCACCTCCACAGTGAATGGATGGGATTTAGTTGATTGTCGAGTTGGTCTAGTGTATTTACGTCGAGTAGCCAATTCATTGGTTTCGTACTCTGTCAAAGCAATAAAGGATGCTCTGAGCGACACCTCCACAAATGGGGCAACAGTACCTCCCCATTTTAAGATGTTTTTAACTCTTATACGGGTAGAGGATTGCATAAGGAGTGTGATACTTTCAGGAGCGGTAGAATGATCCAACAATTTTTCCAGCGACCTTAGCAACATTTGATGTCAGGTCTGGAGTTTAGGTCAGTCCTAGAAGCAGAGAGCACCAAATAAGACGTGTTCTTTCTCTAAGAACGAACCGGTACTAATTTGAAAGAAATAGGCGCCATTAGCAGAGTTTGGCCGACCCTAACCCTCACAGGTCTTTCAGTACATTTTTAATACATGTTTGCCAACCCGACTGCTTACATTCCCCGTCCACCCTAACCCTAACCCTAACCCTAACCCCATCATAGAAGGAGAAAAAGGCAACATGTTGACCTCCCCCATCCTGACACATCTCGCAGCCAATAAAAGAAATAAATTTCCGCCTGAAATTAGCGACCACTTGCAAAAATAATCGATCACCATTTTTGTGTTGACGAATTCAGCTAAGTAAAAGTAAAGAAACAAATTTTGAAATAACCACACTGACAACCAGTTTCAGAAGTTTATAACTATTAAATTAAATTTTCGGGGATCTTTTACGACGCTCAGCAGAGTAAAAACGCTAAAAAAACAAATATACAACAAATAAAAGTAACTGTAAGCTGTAAAAGTTAGTTTCAAACTTCCATGTGCTATTTGTTTGTATTTTAAACCCGTTTGAAGTGCTATTTATTAGAAATTTAAGTTCAACACACGGTCAGCGAAGAAATCAAAATGGCCGATTTACGTAATAATATCGAGGGACTGGCCGCTATTTTTCTTTGAGACAGTAGATGTCTTAAAAAACAAGAACATTTTTTTTAACATCTAATAAAAAGCCATTTATACTACGTAAAAATACAAACAAATTACATAGGTAAGTAGAAAAATGTCTATTCTAGACATAAGTCAACTTTACTTGTTGCAAATTTATGTTTTTAAACTCTTTCTCGTTCTTTTTTTGGACCCCGTTCGCGCCTCTGCTGAGCGTCGTAACATTTACCCAAATTTTCTTATCATTAGGTCAAATAATTTTGCTGTATACTTTGTTTTCGATTTCTCGGCTGTTAACTATACAACAATTTTACCAAATGTAATATTTTCTTCCTGATATTTCAGTAATTTTCTCCTGTATGGTTGTTTATTATTCACAGGTTTCATTGCTCCCAAACAACTTATTTCTAAGTCGTCGTTACTTTACACAGCATTCTCTATAAGTTGTTTGCCCTGGCAATTCATGTTTATCACGATTATGTTTAGATACATTTAATGGGGACTCTTTCATTAGCAATCACATCTGTGATTTTCACTGCCGTTTTATTGTTAAATATCCAGGCCGTGTGTACCGAAAAGTTATTTGACAAGAAAAGATACACCTGGCAACGGAGTGCAAGAAACAACATAGCATGATCGGTTGTCAAAAGATAAAATAATTGTCAGATTTCCAAAAGGTCGTTTGCATAGAAAGAATGCCTTTGGCATCAGAGACCCACCTGGATGGGAAGAAACAACATAACATGATCGACTGTTGTTTGCCCTGGCAATACATGCTCATTTCGATTGTGGACCCTTTCGTTGCTAATTACGTCTGTAATTTTTATCCGCTTTTTATATATAACGTTTTATTACGTTCCTCTTGCGTTTGTCTTTGACAAAGTTTCGTCGTGAGAAATCAATGTATATCTATGCAAATTCAAACTTTCTTTAATATTATCGTTTCTTTATCATTGTAGTTTCTCCCTTTTATACACAATAACACAACATGTTCAATACGGCAGCCTAATCTTGGAGAAAGGTCTCCAACACGTGCGTCGCTACACAAACAATAAAATATTCTAATTTTATAGGTGCGTCCAATCCGAGCTTTGAGCGATGGAACTGCAATTTCAAACTTAAGCGTGACAGACTTGACGACCACTCAACAGACTCATAGAGAAATATCACCATTGTTTAACAGCTTTTGACTTAAGAAAACAAGCTCTACATGTTGGAAGTAGCAGCGCAGTGAATAGTGTATTATGTATCGACCTTTCATTGGAAAAATATCTCCAATCAGCAGGGTTTTTTTTTCAGCCAATCAGTGAAGCGAAAATAGTCAGTACCGAAAATAGGCGCGTAGTATAAAAAGCCAAACACGGCGTTTTTCTTTTTTTCTTCTTCTGCCTTTTCGTTCAGAGATAAACACACGTGCGTACCCAACCCTAACTCTAACCCTAACCCTAACCCTCTGTGCACAAACGGCTTTTGCTTAGCAGCAACATGCGACGAGAAACTTTCACGGACTACTAAACATAACACCCAGTGAAGCACACACACACACACACACACACGCGCGCTGCTCAACACACGTTCATAGATACATACACTATCTCACTATGTACGTCTGCTAAACGAACGCATGTACACATAGGTCAATACATACACTCTCTCTCTCTAACAAGGTAAAAGCACACACATATCTTCATGCCTATTCATGTCTCCACACATGTAAACAAACATGGCGCCAACCGAAATGAACATGTCTGCTTAATTTCTTCTAACATAGACTCTTGGACGTTTCGGACTTTGCAATATTCCTTCCATTGTCTTAACAGGTTGTCGAATAAATCTATTTTGTATTGGATATTTTCATTCTTTCTTCGGTTGCTTTGTTTGTTTGTTTTGTTTTACGGCATATCAACCCTTTTTCGGGTTATTTAATGCTGAATTTGGTCTTTTTTTGGTGAAAGTCTTTATACTTCAAGTTCTTTATATGTTCAAATATTTGTTCATCGTGTTTGGTTTAGTGAAAGGGGGGGAAAGGAAGGAGAAGGGAGGGAAATTGTTTTTTGTTTTATATTTTGCAGAACATGATTGAGTTTTGCAAAGAAAAAAAACAGTAAAACATCAATGTTTGGTGCATTTTGCGTCAGGAAGTCAATAACTTCAGACAGCCTGATTTGGTAGCGCCAGTAGGTTCTATTTTACCCATAGATGGGGCCCTTACAGGTACTACTATTTCGGGTCAGAGTGGACCTGGGAGTAATGGCAACTAAGGGGCAACTCCACATTCCCCACAGCTCCCAAATGGAGGCCTCACCACTGGATGCCTTTTAAGGTCATACCCAGGACCACATTCTTTCTTTAGATAACGTCGTATCTGCAACCAACCTAAGATGGGGAGGTACTGTTGCCCAATTTGGGGAGGTGCCGCTCAGAGCACTCATTCCTGCCTTGACAGCGTACCAAACCGACTTCGAAATCTATTAAGGATGTCCTCTACTCTTCCATACTACCTATTTCTCACCGAAGAGACGTTGCTAGTCTTTCTCTGCTCTATCGTTATTTTCATGGTAGGTGCTCGACTGAGCTTCATTCTATGCCCTCCCCCCCTCTAAAACATTCACAACAAAAACTCGTCTAGCTACAACCACTGCCAATAATTTCCCTTCCCTCCCTCTCTCTCTCTCTTTCTGTTTCTCTTTCTCTCTCTTTCTCTCTCTCTTTATCTATCTTATTCTCTCTCTATCTATCTATCTCTCTCTCCATCTATCTCTCTCTCTTTCTCTCTCTCTTTCTCTCTCTCTCTTTCTCTCTCTCTTTCTCTCTCTCTTTGTCTCTATCTATCTATCTATCTCTCTTTATCTATCTACCTCTTTCTCTTTCTCTCTCTCTCTCTTTCTCTCTCTCTCTCTCTATCTCTCTCTCTCTCTCTCTATCTATCTATCTATCTATCTATCTATCTATCTCTCTCTCTCTCTCTCTCTCTCTCTCTCTCTCTCTATCTATCTATCTATCTATATCTCTCTCTCTCTCTCTCTATCTATCTATCTCTGTGCCTAAAACTAAACGAAACTTTCATGAACAAAGTTCCTTTCTTAGAAATACACAATACCACGAGGCTGCTTTCCAGCTAACTACAACACCGTTGTTTTCAAGTCGAATGTTAGCAAATTTTTGTTGAGTCTCCTCTCTCTACTAAATAACCAAATTCAGCCGAATCACCACCATCATTACCAATCATCAAGGGGTTGTCTCCCGGCCCACCTGGCACTCATTTTACCCTCATCCTCGAGTTGCCTTTCGGCCTGGATGAGTGGTGACATCTTAGTAAAAAAAAAAAAGACGTTCAGACGCGACGTAACAGTTTTAAGATATCCGTACATTTATGACATAGAGGAGGAAAATATTAGGAATGTCTTCCTATGAACATTTCTTTTATTTTTAGCAACTCGGAAAGGGAATTTCCGACCATCAGAGGCTATGCTTAGTTCGTTAGCCCCTCCCCCCCCCCTCCATCGAGCGAGTATATCCGATGGTTTATCCGACCGACGTTCTCAAATAATCCCGGTAAATGACCGACATAGTCTGCAATATGTATCACACTAGTTTTTAATTTTAGTTTTTATTCATTTTTGGGGGGTGGTGGAGGTGGATACAGTGCAGTAGAGTTAGCAACTCCAAAGATATTGGAATGAAGTTCGGTCTGGACAAATGTGCCAAGTGCTCCCTCAGATCTGGGAAAAGGATCCAAACCGAAAACATACAGCTTGATGAAGATACTGACATCATAGACCTTGAAGAACAGAAACAATACAAATACCTTGGCATAGAAGAAAACGATTAAATCCAACATGCCAAGATGAGTGAAAAAATTGGCAGAGAATATGTATGCTGTGTTAGAAAAATTTGCAAAACACAGCTAAAAAACAAAAACAAAGTAACTGCCATTAACCAATTAGCTATGCCAGTGATAACATACAGCTTTGGAATTATTGATTGGACACAAAAGGACATTAATAGATACGACACTAAAATGAGAAAAATGTTGACAATGTACAGAGTAATGTACAGGAACCAGTGTCTACCAAGGCTGTATCTGCCAAGAGGAGCAGAGGGTATGGGTCTCTCAGGAATTGACCATCAACATCGAGCCAATATCTGATGAGCTCCCAGAACCCAAACCATATGATGGTATGCCAACATCAAGAAACCAGAGCAAGCAGAACAACCTCTATCACAAAACTGGCCAAACACTTTGGACAGGACTGTCTTACAAATGAGGCAGAAACAGACAACAATCCTGCAACAGAAATATCCTGCAAAAGGCACCAGAAATACACCAAGACCTTCCATTCCAGAAAACTGAAAGAATGGGCCAACCAACAATGTGCTAAGTATTTCCTAGGGGAATTATCCCAGGAATATATAGATCAGGAAGGCTCTGTAGACTGGCTGAAAAGAGGATCTCTCTACTATGATCAGGAGAAAATGATAATGGCTGCTCAAGATCAAGGCTTGATGACCAATGCCTTTAAAAAGATGAGTGGTCTCAGCAACAATAACAAGTGCAGGTTCTGCCACACAGAAGTAGAGAGTGTGAGCCACCTGACATCCAGTTGTAAGGTTCTCCTGGGGTATGGCTATTATACAATGTGACACAACGGAGTGTGTAAATATCTTCACTGGACTGTTTGTAAAAAGTTGAATATCCAGTTAGTCCTGGGAGCATATACCAGAAAGAACAGTTGGAAATAATCTATACACGATCCACTATGACTATGCAATCCCTACAGCTTCATATCTAGAAAACAGAGCTGTTAGACCTGACATCGTAATATGGGACAAAAGGGAGAAAGTAGCAACCCTAGTTGAAGTCAGTGTCCCTAATGATGCAGGATTAAACAGAGCTGAAAGGGAAAAGATTACAAAATACCAAAGTCTTATGTACGACATGAAAAGAAAATGGAATCTTAGGAAAATCTCCATCATACCAGTAATTATAGGAGCAACAGGACTAATGAAAAAAGAATTTCAAAGGTTATCTGGCAAGCATACTCGGTGAACCGAGTGCAAGAGAAATACAAACAACTGCACTTAAAAGGAATGGTTAGAATCTTAAAAAGATCTCTAGGCTGGAGTGTCTGAAATAGCCGGTGAAGGTCTGGCATCCGGTAGGATGCCCCATCCCCAGCAAAAACAGAAAGATAAGAAAAGAAAAAAAGAGTATTATATTATATTATTTTTTAATTTCTCCACCAATTACTTCCTATTCTGATGAGAGACAAAGGTTTTACCTTCTGTGTTCGAAACCATTGGTCCATATGTTGTATTACATTTCTGTATTAATAAACAAATATATATATATGTATATACAGGGTGGGTTAGGGTTAGGGTTGGGGTTAGGTACATATATATATATATACATAGATACATATATATATATATATATTACATATATATATATATATATATACATAGATACATATATATATATACATATATATATACATAGATACATATATATATATATATACATATATATATATATATACATAGATACATATATATATATATATATACATAGATATATACATATATATACATACACACATAGATACATATATATATACATATATATACAGGGTGGGCAAAAATAAGGGTCCTATTTTTAAAAATGCATAACTTTTTTATTTATTGATTTAAAAAAAAATTTTTTTTTAGAATAAGTAAAGGACCCCTTCCGAAGCAAGCATGAGCCGTATTAGTCCTAAGGAACGTACCCTCATTTAGAAAACATTATTTTTGCTTAAAAAACTCAAAACCGTGTAAAAAACAATACTTTAGTTTTTGTAAGTTTTAAGAAGTGTTTTTCGGCTAAAATTTGTTTTGTTTATTTCAAAAAATCTCGGAAGGGTCAGTCTACACACACATAAAGTTTGGTGAGTTTAACTTTTATTTTGTGGAAGTTATTCAAATTCAAGTTATTCAAATTTAAAGATAGGACCCTTATTTTGGCCCACCCTGTATATATATATATATATATATATATATATATATATATATAGTTATAAAACAGTTTTGCACCACTTTTATGTCCCCTTACGACAATTAAAATACATAGATAATGATAGCTAACCTTATGTCCAGAATCCTTATTCGAATTTTGATCAAAATCCATTACATCATTTTGATTCTAGAAAATCTTTCAAATTTAAGGCTTAAGCTTAAGGGATCATAGGTAGAAATTGAAATTCAGAGAATCTTACTTAATTGGTGCCTAATGACTATGAATAATATTTAATGCAAATCTGAAATATTTGAATTTTTAAATTGGGAGTCTTTGGATCAAATTTAATGTATATCTGAATTATTTGAATTGTCGAATGGGAGTTTATGTTCATCTTATCAACACTAAAACTATTATGCCCCCTAAAATTATTATGCCCCCTAAAATGAATATGTCCCCTAAAATTATTATGCCGCCTAAAAGTATTATGCCTTCTAAAACTATTATGCACCCTAAAACTATTATGCACCCTAAAATTATTATGTCTTCTAAAATTATTATGCACCCTAAAATTATTATGCCTTCTAAAATTATTATGCACCCTAAAATTATTATGTCCTCTAAAATTAATATGTCCCCTAAAATTATTATGTCTTCTAAAATTATTATGTCCCCTAAAATTATTATGCCTTCTAAAATTATTATGCCTTCTAAAATTATTATGCACCCTAAAATAATTATGTCCCCTAAAATTATTATGTCCCCTAAAATTATTATGTCTTCTAAAATTATTATGTCCCCTAAAATTATTATGCCTTCTAAAATTATTATGCCTTCTAAAATTATTATGCACCCTAAAATAATTATGTCCCCTAAAATTATTATGTCTTCTAAAATCATTATGTCCCCTAAAATTATTATGCCTTCTAAAATTATTATGCCTTCTAAAATTATTATGCACCCTAAAATTATTATGTCCTCTAAAATTAATATGTCCCCTAAAATTATTATGCTTTCTAAAATTATTATGTCCCCTAAAATTATTATGCCTTCTAAAATTATTATGCCTTCTAAAATTATTATGCCCTCTAAAATTATTATGCACCCTAAAATCATTTTGAAATTATAGGGCGGAGAGGAGAGGTTTGTTTTTTTATTTTTACAGTACTGTATAGGTAACTAGGTTTGTAATCTCCAGTTTTGGGGGGGTTTACGATTATCGTTTACAGCATTATTAGCTGAAATAAGCTTGTTTACATGTGTCTAAAGTTGATCAATAGGATTTCTTTGAACTTTTTAAAATTTTGAATGATCGTCTAAAATTCACTGGTTGAAGATAATTTGACGATTCAAATCGAAAGTATTCGTGAAAAAGGAAAGAAAAATTGAACAAGTAACCCACGGAGCTTACATACACCAATTCTACCGAAGAATTACATGGACTATTCGGAAAATTGAAAAAAAAGTCTTATACAGCAAAATATATATATATATATATATATATATATATATATATATATATATATATATATATATATATATACAGGCGTTTACGGAGCCCTCCAAAAAGCACGCTCCTTTTTGCTGGAGAGAAGGAGAGGAGGGCTCATTTTATATTCAGCCGGAGTTGAGCGGGAGCAACTCCATTTGGGACTAAAAAGCGGTGGTTTTATCGCTCCTCGCTCCAGAATTATTTGATTTTTTTAAAACATTAGTTTTTTATTCAGCAATATAAAGGAAAAGTAAAGAAAGTCTCAGAGTTTACTCTGAATTTATTTTTAAAATTATATCTCTGGTAGAGAGAGGGGGGAGTGGACTCAGGCGGAAAACGATTTAATTGTAATTTTTTAACAATTTTTTTTTATTGTTTTATTCGTTATCCCCTCCCCCCACACCGTCGACTTGCTATCAAGCGATGAGACAGATCAAAGGCGTCATTAAAGTGTTTATTGCAGTCAGTGACTTGAGAGTTCTATTTCTTTGGAAAGATTTAAGAAAGTTGAAATACATTTGAGTTAGGGGTACGAACGATTTTGACACCATCTGAGTGCAGGTCGGGAGGGGGGCGAGTGAGAGAATTCAAAATGTTTACTAGCTGACCTGAGATAATTACTAAGGCCCTTTTAAAAAGTACACTGCTATTTTTCTGTTGAATAAAAACTCCGAAAATTAGCACTCTAGATAAGGGAGGTAAGTTGCCCAATCAAGGTTTCAGAGTACAGTCTACCCTACTATTTAATTCATATAACTTTGGGGAGGATATATGTGGATTCATACCGTTCCTAAGTGTATTAGTGAAAGTTATGTTGTTTTTCTTCTCTTAGACTAGATAGTCTGCTTGACTGGATAGAAGTATGTATGTATAATACACAATTTAGGAAAACTCGTCAAAGGAAAACTCGGCAACGGAAAATACGTCAATGGAAAATTCGGCAATTATCGAATAAATATCGATTGAAAATAGATTTTAAAACCGTTTTTACAGGAGATATACTTGTAAATACGGGGCTACCCCCTCCCCAGTGAAGAATATTTTTTATATTATTTTTTTGGTACTTGTGCAGTTTACGAACCGGCCTATTTTTTAGATCAGATTTTAAAGTTAAATTAAATTTTTACGATATCTTTTTTTTATTAAATTGTTAGGTGAAAGTACAGAATAGTTAACAAAGCTCCCCTCACTCCATGTTAAGAATAGCTTTGTAAATAATGTTATTTCAATCCGGTTCGTAATTACGTTACGAAATTAAAGGTTTGGACCGGGTTATTTTTTACATAAAATTTTCAAGTCAAATTCAATTTTTACGATATCTTCTGTTTATTAAATTGTTACGTGAAAGTACAGAATAGTTAACAAAGCACCACCCCCCATTCTCCCAATGTAAAAATCGTTGTCTAAATAATGTTATTATTTCAAGCCGGTTCGTAATCAAGTTACGAGATTAAATCCATCACAATTCCTTTAGATTTCTTCGTAAATAAGTCAGCCATTTTAATTGACAAAACATCAATTACTTCGTGTGTGTGCAAAACTTGAAAGGAATTTATAAACTATCGAGTAGAAAGTCATTTAAACTGGCTTTAAATTCTTAGAAAATTTCCATGTTTTTAAAAAAGCAAAATTGTTTTCTTGTTCTTAGGAAACGAAAATTTACGTATAATCCTATACTTCGTCCGACATGTTCTCCTATAACTCTCAAAATATTAGCGAGATTTTGTCAAATATTATCTTACGGTCTTACACTTAAAGTGATATATCAACCATATTGACGAGATCCTTTGACGCCCACCCCTATCCTTCGACCAATCATTGGCAGAATAGAACGTTTATGAAAGAAGGTACATTTTTATAATAGAGCGCTGAAAAAGAGCCGCTCCTTTTTTATAGGAGTTGGAGCAGGAGCGGCTCATTTTTTAAAATGGGGAGCGTGAGAGGAGCCAGCTCCAATTTTGGGCGTTGGAGCAGGAGCGGGAGCAGCTCCAAAAGTAGTGGAGCGCGTTAAGCCCTGTATATATATATATATATATATATATATATATATATATATATATATATATATATATATATATATATATTAGATACTGTATATTACATATTTCAGCAATGTACCGCGGTTTCATCCAAATGGGCAGATTTAGACATCTTTAGTAAATCTCCGTGCCCAGTGGAATCATCGGCAAGCTGAAATGATTGTAGACACGCCCGGAAATGGCGTCAACAATGACAGAAAAACGGTGCATCTCTGAGGGCGTCCCCGAAAAAATCCGGTGTGGGATAGTGATTAACTAGGGCTCAAGGGAGGCCTTCATTTTATTCCCTAGCAGGTTTTATTTATTATTTATTTATCTGTTAGCAAGTTTTATTTATTTATTTATCTGTTCTTTTTGTAATGTTACCTGAAAAAATACGAAATGGGTGGCTATATAGTTTACCGTTTGAGCCTGTGAAACTAGTGTGCTTTTTTGTTGTCGTTTTTGAGAAATAAAGTTATGCATCGGATTAATTGTTCGATATAGAGCCGAAAGAGATGATTCAAATATGTTTTTATCGACTTAACGTGTTTGTTTATTTTTGTTTATTGAATTGGTGTTTTCGTATTTTCTGTTCTTTTTGTAATGTTATTGTTATATCTGGTCTGAAAAAATACGAAAGGAGCGGCCATATAGTTTGCCGTTTGGTTTGTGGAATTAGGGTGCTTTTTTGTTGTCGTTTTTGGGAATAAATTTATGTATCAGATTAATTGTTCGGTATATTGTTGGAAAGCATGATGCAATAATGTTTTTATGGACTTAACGTGTTCGTTTATTTTTTTTATTGAATTGGTGTTTTCGTATTTTCTAGATCTTAATGTGAAGCAGTGTTTCGTTGATATATATATATATAGTCCCTATATATATATATAAGCTCCTTAAAGAAATTAAAAGTCGAGCACTCTGGGATGTTAAAAATAGACTGTCACCAGCTCTAATGAAAAGTTCCGAGTAAGTTCGTCGAACACTCTCGACTAGTCTTCTGTCTTTGCCCGCTTCTAGGTACATTTCGATCTTAATTTCCCTTAATCTAGTGACAGTTTCCGGTGGCCGACTGCTTGCAGATTCTAGGCTGACTCTGTGAACCGGGTTTGTGCCGCCGGAAAATTGAAAAAAAAGTCTTATCAAGCAAAAACACTCCGTGTTATTTAATAATGTTTGCCTAAATGAAGATATGCTGTCTAAATACACACACACACTATATATATATATATATATATATATATATATATATATATATATATATATATATATATATATACACCATCAGACAACAAAATGGTTTCTACAATCTATCCCCCTCAATAAGCAAAATTATCCTGACCGAACAAAAACTAAACCTAGATCATGGCTAACCCTTCTTCTCGTCGTTCTAAATTGTACTTATATACAAGTCCCCGCATACACACTCACGTACATACTTACGAATACTTACAAATCAAAACTACTTAACCACAAATAACAGCCTTACCAATGCACACAATCTAGACAACTTCACAAATATTTAGATATTTAAACCCCTTTGCCCTCAATTTAATCTCAAACCATCAACACATCCTGAACAAAACTACATTTCACTTATCTCTCGCCAAAATTAAAATCATTTTTCTTCTTCTTTTTCTTTTTCTTTTCCTTTCCTTTATTGTGATGTTCACATCACATTTCAACACATTCCTTCTAACTCACTTATATTCACACATTCCTGACATAGCCAGCTGGTCAATACTCCTACCCTCCAAAAATTTCACGCCTGACCACAACAAAATCTCCCCTCTCCCCTCTCACCTATCTCACCCTTTCGACTACTTCGTTCATACTCTTACCCACCCACCCCCACCTATTTTCAAGTTATCTTCATTTCTTCAAATCTTTTTCTAAAACTGTGATACCACCTACATACCAAAGACACAGAGTTCCCCCTTCCCTCAAAATCCATGCCACACCTCACCACGACAAAAACCTTCATTTCTTCAAATCTTTTTCTAAAACTGTGATACCACCTACATACCAAAGACACAGAGTTCCCCCTTCCCTCAGAATCCATGCCACACCTCACCACGACAAAAACCTCAGCACCCCCTCCCTTCTCTCCCACCCTAAGACAAATTCACTAACACTTCCACCCCTCCCCTTTTTCACTGCTGCCTTAATGTACCCACTCAAAACGTTCCATATCCATTTCACTCTCTGCTACTGACTGACTTCTCGCAGCCTTGTCAAGTGCTCTTGTCAAGCCTTGTCACGGCTACTACTTTTCCTTATCAACTTTTCCTCATGTCAACCCAATATTTCGATGTACTTGCATAACATTTTTCTTAACATTATCATCCTGAGGGAAGTCTTACAATAAAGACGAAACGTTGATGAATATATAAAAAAATATCTCTTGGTTTTTCCTTTTTCATTCCCTATATATATATATATATATATATATATATATATATATATATATATATATATATATATATATAAGGAAAGCAAAAACATGTAGATCACTCACCACATCCTGTTTCTTATGCCTGGGTGAGAAAATTGAAATTGTTAAATTTAAAGATAGGGAAAAATTACTCAACGTTAGAAACGAAACGAGTTTAAACTGCAAACATTTAAAGGAGCACACACTAAGCCGATTTTAGATCATAAAAAACTCTACTGACTGTTACTTCGTTGTTAGCGGAACACATATTCAATTTTTAATTCTAATTTTATTTTTATTTTTATTTTTATTGGAATTTTTATCTATTTATTTATTTTTATTTTTTATTTTTTTATTTTTTATTTTTTATTTTTTTATTTATTTATTTTTATATTTTTTTATTATTTTATTCGTTTTTTTATTCGTTTTTTATGTTTTATTTCTAATTTTGTTTTTTTATTAATTTTGTTTATGTTTGTATTTGTATTTTATAATTCTGATGATGTCTTTATAATTTTGAACTTATACAATCTAGAATATCCAACAAATGCTACACATCAACATATAATTATGTTCTCAGCGCACACACATAGTAATCGCATGTGTGTGTATGTATGTGTGTGTATGCATACATGTGTGTGTATGCATACATGTGTATATGTCTGTATGTATGTACGTAAGCATGTGTAGAATTAACTGTAATGGCATACGCTGTATCTTTATATTAAAACAATAGCAGGTATAAATGCAAGTAATTTGAACTGAGATAGATTGAAGCAATAATGAATGGTTTTGATTGCTAAAATATGGATGTTTGTATACATTTTAATCTATTTTGATTGCATGCATGTGGGTATTTGTATGCACATACACATATGTGTGTACGTGGTCTGTGTACGTATATATAATTACATTGTATATTTATGTTATACGGGTATGACAGTATACTTGTGTCTGTAATGGTGTATTCATTTGGAATCGTATGGTTTAGGTATGTATGTATATATATAGGTGAGCATAAGTGTGTGTGTATGTGTGCATACGTGGGTGTGTATAATTGGACTGAAATATATATGTATGTATGGGTATAGGTACTTCGACTGATATTTTATATTGCAGCAAAAGGTGTATTTTCATGTCATTTTATTTTTATTTCGATTTTGATATTCATTTCTTGTGTACGTATACGTTGATGAATGCACATATTTATATGCCTGGGTGTACTTTATATATGTGTATGTATTTGTGTGTGTATGTATACATATATATATATATATATATATATATATATATGTGTGTGTGTGTGTGTGTGTATGTGTGTGTGTATAGATATGCATATATGTGGGCTTGTGCGTGTGTATGTTTGTGTATGTGTACGTTGTGTGTGTGGGGTGTATATCTGACTATGAATATACACGTATACATTTGTCGGTAGTTTTTATATTTGCATAGTCTGTTTTTTTTTTATATATATTTTAGGTATGTGCTTGTATATATTAATTTGTGTGCACTTTGTATAAGTATAGGTGTGTATGTATGTATTTGTATTCGTATATATGTAGAGGTGTGAACTGTCGGCGCCTGTGTACATGTATGTGTATGCGTGTGTATGTATGTATGTGTATATGTGTATATGTGTATATATATGTATATATATATATACATGCGTATGTGTGTCTGTGTAGACGTATGGATTTTTGTATTGAATATACATCTAGAATATATTTATTTTTGTATTTAATATACATCTAGAATATATTTATAAGCACGTATGTATTTTGAATATATGCTTGATTGATAGTGGATCTGTGTGTGTGTCCATGTTTAGATGTGTATGTATATCAATATCTGTTTATTTATTTGTATTTGGGTATCTATTAGAGTTTGTTTATATATGTGTGATTCTTGATATATAGATAATATATTTATACTGAAGTGAGTTTGTAAAACTGGGTAGGCTAAAGAGATTAAAGAAACCCAGAAAGTAGTGAGCAATAAAATAAGGATAGGAAAAGGTGATGGAGACGCCATAAAGGGTAATAAAAGGGACAACCACTAGCAAAAAAGGTCAACAAGTGGAATAGGTAATCCGATACTAATTCATAAGAAATAGAAAATGACTAAACCCAAAAAAGATTTATTTAGGAGAGAAAATTCTTCAAATCCATCCGTTTCTCTGAAATTCTTGGTTTGATGAGGTTGACTTTCTGGGAAAAGTGCAACCGAAACATGTATGCACATATGTAACCAATAATGTTTGTATAAATAAAAATGTATACTTATATATATATATATATATATATATATATATATATATAAAGCCTGGTGACCTTGCCACTGGAATCAAGCATGTCGATTCAGGAGAGGTGTGGATGGGATTGAGCAACCCTTGCTTCACTATTACACGCATTTACAGGGGGTATCTCAAGATGCCATGGTATATATATATATATATAAATATATATATATATATATATATATATATATATATATATATATATATATATATATATATATATATATATATATATATATAATAAATATTTGTTATTGTTTATTATCTATGTACGTATACGTTTCGTCCTTTTTCAATCGGGACTCATCAGCATAGAGATATGACTATTCACTACCGGTCATGCGATTCGAAACCCCGGACCTCAAGTATTTTTCAACTCCAGTCTGACGTCGCTAATCGCTGGGCCAATTGTAAACAGCGAATATATATATATACTGCTCATCAGTGCGGTCAAGCCGGGATTGAAACTCGACACTGACTGAATGTAAGATATATCTCAATGTTTACATCGAATTAGTTTATGCCTTAAAGCTAATGGCAGTTGGCGATATCCTTACAAATTCTCCTGGAAGGAGCTTTATATAGTCATCCACATACAGACTGTTTCGCTGTTTCACAGTGCGGCTAGACCAGTTAGTGCCTCAAGCCGGGATTGAAACTCGACCGTCGAGCTGACGGTCGGCGCTTCTAACCCCTACTCTATCATGACTGAATGTAAGATATATCTCAATGTAAACATTGCAATTGCCGTGGCTTGTGTGTGTGTGTAAGTCTGTGTATCTGTGTGTGTGCGTGTGTTTCATAAGTTTTAGGCACTCTACTACCCGTATCCCGGATGGGCTACCAATTTCTTGACGGAACCATAAAAATCTAGAGTTGTCATAGCAACCTGCCGGGGCGGCTGGGTGGTGTCGTCGTCATCGATCTCCAAGGGGAGGCCAATCGATAAATAATTTGAAACAGTTCGTTCATTGGTGTCGGTGGAAGTTCTGGCACAAAAAATAATCGATACTGCTGTCGTTGGACTGCGATTGGAACAACATTTGTTACGGCGAACAAAATCATCGGACGACGGTCGGATTATCTTAAGATACGTCCATTCAAGTTACGCATTTAACGACGAAAATGCGACTTGAAAGTTAAACTGTCATTTACGAGCGAAAATGTTACTTCAAAATTAAGCGTGAAAGACCGACGGCCGCGCAGAGCGGGTGAATTACAAAAAAACAAGGAGAAATGGGATGGCGAGTGTTTTTTTGTTGTTGTTTGGCCATTTTTTTAATCAAGGGAGGCACGAGAGCGCTCTATCCCTTAATAGAATTCACGAATGGCCTATGCTGGAAATTTCTTTGATCAATCATAACTCAAAGACCAATAAACCAAATTAGTAAAATCTTTGCACAACATTTTTATTTGATAGGTTCTATAGGTGTGTAGAATTTCAGCATCATTAGTCAAGGCAACCCAGAGATCCAGAAAGTTCAATCATGAAATCATGTTATCTGTGTGTACGTACGTACGTACGTGCCACCCTGTATCTCATCAACTATTTGATGGATTCAGCTGATTTTTGGCAGAGATAGAGGTTCTAGGGTCTAGTTGATGGCATTTTAATTTAAGTTTACCATATACCTTAGTTTTCCAGAAAATTAAAAAAAAAACTTATGAGAAGGCATTGTATTGAGGCATAGCCTTTACAAAAGTAGTGACATTCCATGAAAAATGTCAGTATACTGAAATCATATGCCCTTAATAGGGTTGAGATGAAAATTCAAATACACTAAATGTACAAAAGCAAGGAAATTCCCAAATTTTTACACTTTTATTATCATTAAGGGTATGACTACATATCAACCAAACCATTTCATTATCACATCACTACAGTATAAATCTCTATGCATGAGTGGATGAAGTGTGTGAGGTGCGCTGAAGAAAAATTCCTACCAGTAAAATACACAGCCCTGTTGTGCTCGCATACCCTTAATGACAATATCGTATCTAAATCTAGGATCGTATTTAAAATTATCAATAGTGTTCCAAATAGTGTTTTGTGAAAACATACTTTCATCTTTAACATTTTGACACCCATTTGATAATTCGGATGATTCTTTCTGTTCTTGTTGGGTATGAAAAGACATTTCCTCAAATCTTTTCATTTGCACCACGTGTTGGTTCTGTTATTCTTGGAATTTCGAAGCTTTTATTTCTGTTGTTTTTCTATTTTTTTCTGCATCTATTGTCTTTTTGAAGTTGCTGATCTTGCTGATGCCCGAAAATTTCTAAAATGGCATTTTTGAATTCCTACATTTTCCCCGTCACTTCAATTAAACTGACCTTTCCGTATATATATATATATATATATATATATATATATATATATATATATATGTTTGTAGTTTGTCTTACTATCTCAGTGGAAAGTAAACAAGTAAGCTCGTATAAAACTTATTTACGTGTTTCTGATTAACGAAAAGATAAATCGACAGACCTTTATGTTGGGTTATTTTTCGCTTTTTCCTTCGCGGTTGAACGACTTGAATTTCAAAACATTGATTTGAAGACAATTTTTCTTCAATCGTTTTCACAACTTTGGAGTGTTTTTTGTGCAGAATTTCTACACGTTAAAATTCAGTTTGATTTCAAATTTTCAGAGCATACCACTAAAGTTTTCTTTTTAAATCCAACATTCCAATTCTAGA
>CAUVYP010000435.1:22500-85000 GCA_963556195.1 Sepiola atlantica | reverse complement strand
CGTCGCCCTAGTCGCATACTATATACGTACTTATCGTCGCCCTAGTCGCATACTATATACGTACCTATTGCCGCCCTCGTCGCATACTATATACGTACCTATCGTCGCCCTAGTCGCATACTATATACGTACCTATCGTCGGCCTAGTCGCATACTATATACGTACCTATCGTCGCCCTAGTCGCATACTATATACGTACCTATCGTCGCCCTAGTCGCATACTATATACGTACCTATCGTCGCCCTGGTCGCATACTATATACGTACTTATCGTCGCCCTAGTCGCATACTATATACGTACCTATCGTCGCCCTAGTCGCATACTATATACGTACCTATCGTCGCCCTGGTCGCATACTATATACGTACCTAACGCCGCCCTGGTCGCATACTATATACGTACCTATTGTCGCCCTGCTCGCATACTATATACGTACCTATCGTCGCCCTAGTCGCATACTATATACGTACCTATCGCCGCCCTGGTCGCATACTATATACGTACCTATCGCCGCCCTGGTTGCATACTATATACGTACCTATCGCCGCCCTGGTCGCATACTATATACGTACCTATTGCCGCCCTGGTCGCATACTATATACGTACCTATTGCCGCCCTCGTCGCATACTATATACGTACTTATCGCCGCCCTGGTCGCATACTATATACGTACCTATCGTCGCCCTAGTCGCATACTATATACGTACCTATCGTCGCCCTAGTCGCATACTATATACGTACCTATCGTCGCCCTGGTCGCATACTATATACGTACTTATCGTCGCCCTAGTCGCATACTATATACGTACCTATCGTCGCCCTAGTCGCATACTATATACGTACCTATCGTCGCCCTAGTCGCATACTATATACGTACCTATCGTCGCCCTAGTCGCATACTATATACGTACCTATCGTCGCCCTGGTCGCATACTATATACGTACTTATCGTCGCCCTAGTCGCATACTATATACGTACCTATCGTCGCCCTAGTCGCATACTATATACGTACCTATCGTCGCCCTGGTCGCATACTATATACGTACCTATCGTCGCCCTGGTCGCATACTATATACGTACCTAACGCCGCCCTGGTCGCATACTATATACGTACCTAACGCCGCCCTGGTCGCATACTATATACGTACCTAACGCCGCCCTGGTCGCATACTATATACGTACCTATCGTCGCCCTAGTCGCATACTATATACGTACCTATCGTCGCCCTGGTCGCATACTATATACGTACTTATCGTCGCCCTAGTCGCATACTATATACGTACCTATCGTCGCCCTAGTCGCATACTATATACGTACCTATCGTCGCCCTGGTCGCATACTATATACGTACCTAACGCCGCCCTGGTCGCATACTATATACGTACCTAACGCCGCCCTGGTCGCATACTATATACGTACCTAACGCCGCCCTGGTCGCATACTATATACGTACCTAACGCCGACCTGGTCGCATACTATATACGTACCTAACGCCGCCCTGGTCGCATACTATATACGTACCTATCGTCGCCCTGGTCGCATACTATATACGTACCTAACGCCGCCCTGGTCGCATACTATATACGTACCTAACGCCGCCCTGGTCGCATACTATATACGTACCTAACGCCGCCCTGGTCGCATACTATATACTTACCACACGCCGCCCTGGTCGCATACTATATACGTACCTAACGCCGCCCTCGTCGCATACTATATACGTACCTAACGCCGCCCTGGTCGCATACTATATACGTACCTAACGCCGCCCTGGTCGCATACTATATACGTACCTAACGCCGCCCTGGTCGCATACTATATACGTACCTATCGTCGCCCTGGTCGCATACTATATACGTTCCTAACGCCGCCCTGGTCGCATACTATATACGTACCTAACGCCGCCCTGGTCGCATACTATATACGTACCTAACGCCGCCCTGGTCGCATACTATATACGTACCTAACGCCGCCCTGGTCGCATACTATATACTTACCACACGCCGCCCTGGTCGCATACTATATACGTACCTAACGCCGCCCTCGTCGCATACTATATACGTACCTAACGCCGCCCTGGTCGCATACTATATACGTACCTAACGCCGCCCTGGTCGCATACTATATACGTACCTAACGCCGCCCTGGTCGCATACTATATACGTACCTATCGTCGCCCTGGTCGCATACTATATACGTTCCTAACGCCGCCCTGGTCGCATACTATATACGTACCTAACGCCGCCCTGGTCGCATACTATATACGTACCTAACGCCGCCCTGGTCGCATACTATATACGTACCTAACGCCGCCCTGGTCGCATACTATATACGTACCTAACGCCGCCCTGGTCGCATACTATATACTTACCACACGCCGCCCTGGTCGCATACTATATACGTACCTAACGCCGCCCTCGTCGCATACTATATACGTACCTAACGCCGCCCTGGTCGCATACTATATACGTACCTAACGCCGCCCTGGTCGCATACTATATACGTACCTAACGCCGCCCTGGTCGCATACTATATACGTACCTATCGTCGCCCTGGTCGCATACTATATACGTTCCTAACGCCGCCCTGGTCGCATACTATATACGTACCTAACGCCGCCCTGGTCGCATACTATATACGTACCTAACGCCGCCCTGGTCGCATACTATATACTTACCACACGCCGCCCTGGTCGCATACTATATACGTACCTATCGTCGCCCTGGTCGCATACTATATACGTACCAAACGCCGCCCTGGTCGCATACTATATACGTACCTAACGCCGCCCTGGTCGCATACTATATACGTACCTAACGCCGCCCTGGTCGCATACTATATACGTACCTAACGCCGCCCTGGTCGCATACTATATACGTACCTAACGCCGCCCTGGTCGCATACTATATACGTTCCTATCGCCGCCCTGGTCGCATACTATATACGTACCTAACGCCGCCCTCGTCGCATACTATATACGTACCTAACGCCGCCCTGGTCGCATACTATATACGTACCTAACGCCGCCCTGGTCGCATACTATATACGTACCTAACGCCGCCCTGGTCGCATACTATATACGTACCTATCGTCGCCCTGGTCGCATACTATATACGTTCCTAACGCCGCCCTGGTCGCATACTATATACGTACCTAACGCCGCCCTGGTCGCATACTATATACGTACCTAACGCCGCCCTGGTCGCATACTATATACTTACCACACGCCGCCCTGGTCGCATACTATATACGTACCTATCGTCGCCCTGGTCGCATACTATATACGTACCTAACGCCGCCCTGGTCGCATACTATATACGTACCTAACGCCGCCCTGGTCGCATACTATATACGTACCTAACGCCGCCCTGGTCGCATACTATATACGTACCTAACGCCGCCCTGGTCGCATACTATATACGTACCTAACGCCGCCCTGGTCGCATACTATATACGTTCCTATCGCCGCCCTGGTCGCATACTATATACGTACCTAACGCCGCCCTCGTCGCATACTATATACGTACCTAACGCCGCCCTGGTCGCATACTATATACGTACCTAACGCCGCCCTGGTCGCATACTATATACGTACCTAACGCCGCCCTGGTCGCATACTATATACGTACCTATCGTCGCCCTGGTCGCATACTATATACGTTCCTAACGCCGCCCTGGTCGCATACTATATACGTACCTAACGCCGCCCTGGTCGCATACTATATACGTACCTAACGCCGCCCTGGTCGCATACTATATACTTACCACACGCCGCCCTGGTCGCATACTATATACGTACCTATCGTCGCCCTGGTCGCATACTATATACGTACCTAACGCCGCCCTGGTCGCATACTATATACGTACCTAACGCCGCCCTGGTCGCATACTATATACGTACCTAACGCCGCCCTGGTCGCATACTATATACGTACCTAACGCCGCCCTGGTCGCATACTATATACGTACCTAACGCCGCCCTGGTCGCATACTATATACGTTCCTATCGCCGCCCTGGTCGCATACTATATACGTACCTACTGACTATGTAACAAAAGTCACAAAAGTTTTCTTTTTCATGTTTAAAAAAATCGTTATCTAACGTATTTTCGGTTAGGATTAGCTCTCTAATTACGTTACACAATGTATTTTTTTTACTTCTACCTCAGTTTGTAGGGAGGCAATCACTGTGTCTTCAAGAGGTTCAGCATAAGATAAGTCTACATAATTTATCAGAATGACAAATTTTGGGGAGGAGTAAGTTTCTTGCTTACTGCCTGAAGCACCCCTACCGGGGAATGCCGACGGGGCTGCCTAGGCAATTTTTAAACCACACTTTCTCGATCCGACCTTGGGTCACATCTTACTTGTGGGAGTAAGATAAAAAACTGGCCTTGTGCCTAACTCCTGGAGAGGAGTAAATCAATACTTGTCTATATAATAACAAATCTGCATAACATGAAATTAGAATCGTATTTACTGTAGTTAAAATGGTAGCCATTTACAAACTCTTTTCCAAAATATAAGATAATTCGGAAATATGACATAAAAACAATCTCCTTGTTCATTTTTACTAAAATGTTAGATGTTACTTTTACAATAGAATAACAAGTCTGCATAACCCTTTCGGGAAACAATCGAATACGGTGCGGGGAATAGCCACGAGCGGCGGTCACTTTGATGGCAGCCGCCTAGAAGTGCAATGTCTCGTAAAAGGTTCGGCGATCATATTGAACAGTCGCAAATCAATTGAAAGTGCGCGAATGACGGAAGACATCAAAAGGGGTGGAAACGGCATTGTATCGATTCTGAGCACCCTTTTGGTATTGATGCTAATCACATGGGTCAGTGGCAACCCAAACGAACAGACGAGGGGAAACGTCGAGGGAAGGTGACCCTCGACCCACCGCAATGTCTGTCTGTCTGTTTGTTTGTCGTTCCCTTCTTATCTGATAAAATCGAAAATGATTCTTCGGAACATAATATAATTCCCAAAAGGAAACAGTGTATGTAAAAAATCAATAGCGTCGATCGTATCGATAATATTCCGACGGCTGATACGTTTTCCCGCCGCTGCCATTATGTAGTTTGGTTGTCAGCTTTAGGGTTGGGTGAAAAGCGATGTTATACCGATCTATAATAAAGACCAATGTGCAGTTATGTAAACATGCACGATGCTGCATATTTTATTGGTGCACACGAATGGCAGACGTTGCAGGTGATAGATGCTCGGCCGAAAGAAGGGGGGGTATCATGCTTCATTGTATGAGTTAAAATAAACACTGCTTTGAAACAGCTGTAAGCTATATCTTTCTGCATGCTCTTTGTTTGGAACTTGAGTTGAAAAATGATTTAAATCCTTGAAATACACATATGTAAAAATGCAGTAGGCCAAAGGAAGGGAGGGTTGTTGTGTTTTTATGTAGATAGCTTTCAGTATTAAAAAAAAACAAAATTAAAAATACTGGAAGCTATCTACATAAAAACACAACACCTCTTACTGATGAGACGATCACTAAAGTGTCCCCGCATATCATTGAACAGCGATTGGGTTGGAAACAAAAAAGCCGTTAGATTTGAAAAGTTCAAGTATGGTAGCATGCAATTTACAAGATGCATGGTGAGGCGGCGGGATAGGGTAGTGTTTGTTAAACCAATGTAACTATTAGCTTTATTATTATTATTATGGGAGTTACATTCTCCCAAAGGGCATTTAAACTTATAAATAACATTTGTTCTTTCTAGTGTTTTTTGAGTTGGGGAGGAATTGTTTTTTACTACAAGATTTTGGGTTTTAAATTTCTTATAGTAAATAATGTAAACTCTAGCTCAATTTACCAACATCTACAAAAACATTGCTGCCCTCCCTCCGATTTAAGACAAATTCTAGTTAATAACACTAAAATTATACATTCCGAAACCAATTTAAAAAAATAAAAAATACTCGAAGCTATCTACATAAAAACACAACAGCCTAAAATTAACAACACCACATATGAAACCAGTGGTAACATTTTAAAATGATTAACGTAATGCGATTTTGTTCTGTGATGCCATCCAGAGTTGCTGAATTTAAAATCGCCAACGACTTTCTGGAACAATACGAAAAAACGTTCTCTGCGCGTTTCTCCGCCGTCTTTTTAAAATTCTCTTCTTTCTCCAACTTTTTTGTTCATTTGCTTTTGACACCTGGGGATGATTCGACGAAGAATCGAAAACGTTCGTGAAACCTATGGAACATTTATTAATTTTTTTGATTTTAATACAAAGCAATGTCTGTAATCGAATAGATGGTAACATTTAACGCTACTAAGACAAAGCCACTTTCCTCCAACAACTACAAGAAACCTCTTCAACCACCGATTGCCATGGTTAATAATACCCTACCTGAGAGTCCATCATTCAAAGTTCCTGGCCGAACATTCACAGGAAACACGAATTGGGACAAATATGTTGAAGACATTGCCAAGGCTGCTGCAAAGAAGGTGGGCTCCCTCTACCGTGCTAGAAAACTTTTCACACCTGGCAGTATTCTATATCTCTACAAAGCCACTATTTGCCCATGCATGGAGTATTGTTGTCATATCTGGGCTGGTGCATCAACCACTAGTCTCTCCTTCTTAGATAGGGGCCAAAAAAGAGTCTCTAATCTAATAGGTCCGACACTGTCTACCAAGCTCCAACCCCTGTCCCATCGCCGCAATGTTGCATCCCTCTGCTTGTTTTACAAGTACTTCAATGGAATGTGCTCCGATGAACTTGCTGCTCGGGTGCCATCTCGATATAGATACACCCGACCAACCTGACAATCAGCTAAATCCCACCCCTTCACTGTGGAGATCCTTAGATGTTGTAGAACTTCCTACTCTGATAGCTCTTTTCCTCGAACTTTGGAATTCCCTCCCTACTCCCTGTTTTCACTGACCGTACCAAGATGCAGAGGTTTAAATGTAATGTGAACAAACGTCTGGTTGCACAACTCCTTACTTCGGGTGGCCTTATCAATCTGGCCCCTAATTCTTAGTAGACCAGTACGTCTTAGTGGCAATGCCCATTGTTTGAGTTGAATTAAATTAAAATACAATTAAAAATAAATAAAGATCATAAAATATTGAGCACTGGAATCTAGGTTGATATTGCTTGTTTATATATGCTCTGTTGTTATATGTTAATAATCATCGAGCTTTTACCTTGAAAAGATTGGTCTATAAAAAAATAGAAAGTATATGCACAAACATATTTTTATATATATATAGGGTGGGCAAAAATAAGGGTCCTATTTTTAAAAATTCATAACTTTTTTATTTATTGATTTAAAAAAAATTTTTTTTTAGAATAAGTAAAGGACCCCTTCCGAAGCAAGCATGAGCCGTATTAGCCCTAAGGAACGTACCCTCATTTAGAAAACATTATTTTTGCTTAAAAAACTCAAAACAGTGTAAAAAACAATACTTTAGTTTTTGTAAGTTTTAAGAAGTGTTTTTTGGCTAAAATTTGTTTTGTTTATTTCAAAAAATCTCGGAAGGGTCAGTCTACACACACATAAAGTTTGGTGAGTTTAACTTTTATTTTGTGGAAGTTATTCAAATTCAAGTTATTCAAATTTAAAGATAGGACCCTTATTTTGGCCCACCCTGTATATATATATATATATATATATATATATATATATATATATAAGGTGAGTCAATGAAAAATAGTTAGACCTGTAAATGGAAACAGATCGATATCTTCAGTTGTTCAGAACAAGGAGCATTTAGTAGATAAAAATATTTATTCCTCTTCTCTTTCAATTGCATTCCTTAAGCACGGCTTTTCAAAGATCAAAATCTTATCATAAGAGGAAGTAGTGATCGATAAGTTGACAGATAAGAACAGTCAAAATTCAAAATTTGGAAAAAGTTTTTTAAAAAAGTTCTTTTCAAAAAAAGTTCTTTTAAAAAAGTTTTTAAAAGTTCAAACGGGTGTGTAAAAGAAATTCACCAAACACGGAGATCCAAGTTGTAAAGGGTTCAAATGTAATTGGTAAATCCAGAAGAATCTGTAAGAAAATCCAACGGCGAAGATTCCACTTAGAGGGGGGATCAGACAAAATTAGCCATATTAAGAAAACGCATTTCTTCCTGTTTTCAAGTAAACAGACCCAGAGCAGCGAACCAAACCTCAATGAAAATAGGAAATCTTATTTTTGCTCTATCCAGTATATTGAGCTTTCCTCATCTCACAATAGGTCTAATTCTCTAAAAGTTATCTTTTAGTTATAAACCTTCATATATATATATATATATATATTAGCAGGACGCGTGTAAATTACACGAAATGCTGTTTTCAATACTAATTATCTTGTTCCTAACCTATACATGTTTGAATAAAATATAAGATTTGACTTGTATATTTCTTTTAAAAAATGAACAATACATGAAACGATTTACAAAACTTCTTTATATACAATATTTCTAGTGAAGGTAATATTTCGACGACTAAACCTTACTTTGTAAATGCTTTAGATTAAATTAAATTTGGCTCCAATTCATGAGTAGCATACAATAATTTGGAAGGTTCATTGCTTTTGATGTAAGCGTGACACACAAAATAACACACACGCTATCGTATTAATATGTCTTCCCGGTCGCCCCTCCCTACCTCCCTCCTCCCCTTTTTGGTGTAGAAAAAAAAATCTTAGAGGTTTGTTGGGATCGAACTATAAACCAGTCGGGCCACGTCAAAAACCAACGTCAAAAACCTATGTCGATAACCGTTGCGCCAAAGGGAAATACATGAAAATATTACGAAAATTAGGTGAGTTGAATGCTTTTCCAAATCTAGGTGCGGCACGCTGCGCAGAGCTTTTGATGTAAGCATGACACACGAACACACACGCTATCGTATTAATATCTATTAATAATAATAATGGAGTTTATGTGTCTGCTGTCTGAAGCCAAAACTATACTATTTAAGACTATTGTACTTAAGAAATTATATAGTGTATACTTTATTTTATCCCGGAAATGACGTCATTGTGAGAGGATTTTTTCACATTATTCTTCTTTATTTTCATTACCTTAAAACAAGGTGGTTTGTTCTAAGTAGGAGTTAAGCAACGCATATCCCGGCCATTAACAAATGGGTGACCATTTTCGAAGAATAACAAAACTGGTTCTTTGATATGACGTAGTCGCCTCCAATACCATATTTAAACATGAGTATCAAAACTGGTTCTTTGATATGACCAAGGCGCCTCCAATAGCATATTTAAACATGAGTTTCAAAACTGGTTCTTTGATATGACCGAGGCGCCTCCAATAGAATATTTAAATATGAGTATCAAAACTGGTTCTTTGAGATGACCAAGGCGCCTCCAATAGCATATTTAAACATGAGTTTCAAAACTGGTTCTTTGATATGACCGAGGCGCCTCCAATAGCATATTTAAACATGAGTATCAAAACTGGTTCTTTGAGATGACCGAGGCGCCTCCAATAGCATATTTAAACATGAGTATCAAAACTGGTTCTTTGATATGACCGAGGTGCCTCCAATAGCATATTTAAACATGAGTATCAAAACTGGTTATTTGATATGACCGAGGTGCCTCCAATAGCATATTTAAACATGGGTATCAAAACTGGTTCTTTGATATGACCGAGGCGCCTCACATAGCATATTTAAACATGAGTATCAAAACTGGTTCTTTGATATGACCGAGGTGCCTCCAATAGCATATTTAAACATGAGTATCAAAACTGGTTCTTTGATATGACCGAGATGCCTCCAATAGCATATTTAAACATGAGTATCAAAACTGGTTCTTTGATATGACCGACGCGCCTCCAATAGCATATTTAAACATGAGTATCAAAACTGGTTATTTGATATGACCGAGGCGCCTCCAATAGCATATTTAAACATGAGTATCAAAACTGGTTCTTTGATATGACCGACGCGCCTCCAATAGCATATTTAAACATGAGTATCAAAACTGGTTATTTGATATGACCGAGGTGCCTCCAATAGCATATTTAAACATGAGTATCAAAACTGATTCTTTGATATGACCGAGGCGCCTCCAATAGCATATTTAAACATGAGTATCAAAACTGGTTCTTTGATATGACCGAGGCGCCTCCAATAGCATATTTAAACATGAGTATCAAAACTGGTTCTTTGATATGACCGAGGCGCCTCCAATAGCATATTTAAACATGAGTATCAAAACTGGTTCTTTGATATGACCGAGGCGCCTCCAATAGCATATTTAAACATGAGTATCAAAACTGGTTCTTTGATATGACCGAGGTGCCTCCAATAGCATATTTAAACATGAGTATCAAAACTGGTTGTTTGATATGACCGAGGCGCCTCCAATAGCATATTTAAACATGAGTATCAAAACTGGTTCTTTGATATGACCGAGGCGCCTCCAATAGCATATTTAAACATGAGTATCAAAACTGGTTCTTTGATATGACCGAGGCGCCTCCAATAGCATATTTAAACATGAGTATCAAAACTGGTTCTTTGATATGACCGAGGCGCCTCCAATAGCATATTTAAACATGAGTATCAAAACTGGTTCTTTGATATAAGCGAGGCGCCTCCAATAGCATATTTAAACATTAGTATCAAAACTGGTTCTTTGATATGACGTAGGCGCCTCCAATAGCATATTTAAACATGAGTATCAAAACTGGTTCTTTGATATGACGTAGGCGCCTCCAATAGCATATTTAAACATTAGTATCAAAACTGGTTCTTTGATATAACCGAGGCGCCTCCAATAGCATATTTAAACAGGAGTATCAAAACTGGTTCTTTGATATGACCGAGGCGCCTCCAATAGCATATTTAAACATGAGTATCAAAACTGGTTCTTTGATATGACCGAGGCGCCTTCAATAGCATATTTAAACATGAGTATCAAAACTGGTTCTTTGATATGACCGATGCGCCTCCAATAGCATATTTAAACATGAGTATCAAAACTGGTTCTTTGATATAACGGAGGCGCCTCCAATAGCATATTTAAACATGAGTATCAAAACTGGTTCTTTGATATGACCGAGGCGCCTCCAATAGCATATTTAAACAGGAGTATCAAAACTGGTTCTTTGATATGACCGAGGCGCCTCCAATAGCATATTTAAACATGAGTATCAAAACTGGTTCTTTGATATGACCGAGTCGCCTCCAATAGCATATTTAAACAGGAGTATCAAAACTGGTTCTTTGATATGACCGAGGCGCCTCCAATAGCATATTTAAACATGAGTATCAAAACTGGTTCTTTGATATAACCGAGGCGCCTCCAATAGCATATTTAAACAGGAGTATCAAAACTGGTTGTTTGATATGACCGAGGCGCCTCCAATAGCATATTTAAACAGGAGTATCAAAACTGGTTCTTTGATATGACCGAGGCGCCTCCAATAGCATATTTAAACATGAGTATCAAAACGGGTTCTTTGATATGACCGAGGCGCCTCCAATAGCATATTTAAACATGGGTATCAAAACTGATTCTTTGATATGACCGAGGCGCCTCCAATAGCATATTTAAACATGAGTATCAAAACTGGTTCTTTGATATGACCGAGGCGCCTCCAATAGCATATTTAAACATTAGTATCAAAACTGGTTCTTTGATATAACCGAGGCGCCTCCAATAGCATATTTAAACAGGAGTATCAAAACTGGTTCTTTGATATGACCGCGGCGCCTCCAATAGCATATTTAAACATGAGTATCAAAACTGGTTCTTTGATATGACCGAGGCGCCTCCAATAGCATATTTAAACATGAGTATCAAAACTGGTTCTTTGATATGACCGAGACGCCTTCAATAGCATATTTAAACATGAGTATCAAAACTGGTTCTTTGATATAACCGAGGCGCCTCCAATAGCATATTTAAACATGAGTATCAAAACTGGTTCTTTGATATGACCGAGACGCCTCCAATAGCATATTTAAACATTAGTATCAAAACTGGTTCTTTGATATAACCGAGGCGCCTCCAATAGCATATTTAAACAGGAGTATCAAAACTGGTTCTTTGATATGACCGAGGCGCCTCCAATAGCATATTTAAACATGAGTATCAAAACTGGTTCTTTGATATGACCGAGGCGCCTCCAATAGCATATTTAAACATGAGTATCAAAACTGGATCTTTGATATGACCGAGGCGCCTCCGATAGCATATTTAAACCTGAGTATCAAAACTGGTCCTTTGATATGACCGAGACGCCTCCAATAGCATATTTAAACATGAGTATCAAAAGTGGTTCTTTGATATGACCGAGGCGCCTCCAATAGCATATTTAAACATGAGTATCAAAACTGGTTCTTTGATATGACCGAGGCGCCTCTAATAGCATATTTAAACATGAGTATCAAAACTGGTTCTTTGATATGACCGAGGCGCCTCCAATAGCATATTTAAACATGAGTATCAAAACTGGTTCTTTGATATGACCAAGGCGCCTCCAATAGCATATTTAAACATGAGTATCAAAAGTGGTTCTTTGATATGACCAAGGCGCCTCCAATAGCATATTTAAACATGAGTATCAAAACTGGTTCTTTGATATGACGTAGGCGCCTCCAATAGCATATTTAAACATGAGTATCAAAACTGGTTCTTTGATATAACCGAGGCGCCTCCAATAGCATATTTAAACATGAGTATCAAAACTGGTTCTTTGATATAACCGAGGCGCCTCCAATAGCATATTTAAACATGAGTATCAAAACTGGTTCTTTGATATGACCGAGGCGCCTCCAATAGCATATTTAAACATTAGTATCAAAACTGGTTCTTTGATATGACCGAGATGCCTCCAATAGCATATTTAAACATGAGTATCAAAACTGGTTCTTTGATATGACCAAGGCGCCTCCAATAGCATATTTAAACATGGGTATCAAAACTGGTTCTTTGATATGACCGAGGCGCCTCCAATAGCATATTTAAACATGAGTATCAAAACTGGTTGTTTGATATGACCGAGGCGCCTCCAATAGCATATTTAAACATGAGTATCAAAACTGGTTCTTTGATATGACCGAGATGCCTCCAATAGCATATTTAAACATGAGTATCAAAACTGGTTCTTTGATATGACCAAGGCGCCTCCAATAGCATATTTAAACATGGGTATCAAAACTGATTCTTTGATATGACCGAGGCGCCTCCAATAGCATATTTAAACATGAGTATCAAAACTGGTTCTTTGATATGACCGAGGCGCCTCCAATAGCATATTTAAACATGAGTATCAAAACTGGTTCTTTGATATGACCGAGGCGCCTCCAATAGCATATTTAAACATGAGTATCAAAACTGGTTCTTTGATATGACCGAGGCGCCTTCAATAGCATATTTAAACATGAGTATCAAAACTGGTTCTTTGATATGACCGAGGCGCCTTCAATAGCATATTTAAACATGAGTATCAAAACTGGTACTTTGATATGACGTAGGCGCCTCCAATAGCATATTTAAATATGAGTATCAAGACTGGTTCTTTGATATGACCGAGGCGCCTCCAATAGCATATTTAAACATGAGTATCAAAACTGGTACTTTGATATGACGTAGGCGCCTCCAATAGCATATTTAAACATGAGTATCAAAACTGGTTCTTTGATATGACCGAGGCGCCTCCAATAGCATATTTAAACATGAGTATCAAAACTGGTTCTTTGATATGACCGAGGCGCCTTCAATAGCATATTTAAACATGAGTATCAAAACTGGTTCTTTGATATGACCGAGGCGCCTTCAATAGCATATTTAAACATGAGTATCAAAACTGGTTCTTTGATATGACCGATGCGCCTCCAATAGCATATTTAAACATGAGTATCAAAACTGGTTCTTTGATATGACCGAGGCGCCTTCAATAGCATATTTAAACATGAGTATCAAAACTGGTTGTTTGATATGACCGAGGCGCCTCCAATAGCATATTTAAACATGAGTATCAAAACTAGTTCTTTGATATGACCGAGGCGCCTCCAATAGCATATTTAAACATGAGTATCAAAACTGGTTCTTTGATATGACCGATGCGCCTCCAATAGCATATTTAAACATGAGTATCAAAACTGGTTCTTTGATATGACCGAGGCGCCTTCAATAGCATATTTAAACATGAGTATCAAAACTGGTTGTTTGATATGACCGAGGCGCCTCCAATAGCATATTTAAACATGAGTATCAAAACTGGTTCTTTGATATGACCGAGGCGCCTCCAATAGCATATTTAAACATGAGTCTCAAAACTGATTCTTTGATATGACCGAGGCGCCTCCAATAGCATATTTAAACATGAGTATCAAAACTGGTTCTTTGATATGACCGAGGCGCCTTCAATAGCATATTTAAACATGAGTATCAAAACTGGTTCTTTGATATGACCGAGGCGCCTCCAATAGCATATTTAAACATGGGTATCAAAATTGGTTCTTTGATATGACCGAGGCGCCTCCAATAGCATATTTAAACATGAGTATCAAAACTGGTTGTTTGATATGACCGAGGCGCCTCCAATAGCATATTTAAACATGGGTATCAAAATTGGTTCTTTGATATGACCGAGGCGCCTCCAATAGCATATTTAAACATGAGTCTCAAAACTGGTTGTTTGATATGACCGAGGCGCCTCCAATAGCATATTTAAACATGAGTATCAAAACTGATTCTTTGATATGACCGAGGCGCCTCCAATAGCATATTTAAACATGAGTATCAAAACTGATTCTTTGATATGACCGAGGCGCCTCCAATAGCATATTTAAACATGAGTATCAAAACTGGTTCTTTGATATGACCGAGGCGCCTCCAATAGCATATTTAAACATGAGTATCAAAACTGGTTCTTTGATATGACCGAGGCGCCTCCAATAGCATATTTAAACATGAGTATCAAAACTGGTTCTTTGATATGACCGAGGCGCCTCCAATAGCATATTTAAACATGAGTATCAAAACTGGTTCTTTGATATGACCGAGGCGCCTCCAATAGCATATTTAAACATGAGTATCAAAACTGGTTCTTTGATATGACCGAGGCGCCTCCAATAGCATATTTAAACATGAGTATCAAAACTGGTTCTTTGATATGACCGAGGCGCCTCCAATAGCATATTTAAACATGAGTATCAAAACTGGTTCTTTGATATGACCGAGGCGCCTCCAATAGCATATTTAAACATGAGTATCAAAACTGGTTCTTTGATATGACCGAGGCGCCTCCAATAGCATATTTAAACATGAGTATCAAAACTGGTTCTTTGATATGACCGAGGCGCCTCCAATAGCATATTTAAACATGAGTATCAAAACTGGTTCTTTGATATGACCGAGGCGCCTCCAATAGCATATTTAAACATGAGTATCAAAACTGGTTCTTTGATATGACCGAGGCGCCTCCAATAGCATATTTAAACATGAGTATCAAAACTGGTTCTTTGATATGACCGAGGCGCCTCCAATAGCATATTTAAACATGAGTATCAAAACTGGTTCTTTGATATGACCGAGGCGCCTCCAATAGCATATTTAAACATGAGTATCAAAACTGGTTCTTTGATATGACTGAGGCGCCTCTAATATTTTTTTCTTGGGGAGGGGTGGGGTTTAAAATTTCAAATTTGAAAAAGAATAATTTGATTTCTTTGCTTGTTTTTTTTAATTTTTTCCATTATCTTCAGTTTCTTAAATCAATTTATAAAATTTTACCGTTGAAAAATATTCTTTTGTGAATATTTTTCTCTTGACTTTTTTTGGATTGGTTTTTGCTGGAAATAGTCTCTGTGATTAACGTTATATATCAAATATTTTAGCTCTTATATATATAGTCTCTCGGCCTGAAGATATATAAGAGCTCCGGTTGAAACATTTTATGATGTGTAGCCAAATGTTTGTATAGATAAAATTTTGCCGGTTTTTCAAATGTTCCTCGTTATCTTCAGATTATTAAATCAATTTCAATTTTTTTTCTTTTTTGACTGGTTTTTGCTGGTAATATTCTTTGTAATTAACATCATATATCAAACATTTTAGCTTTTGTCCTCCATATTTCTTTTTCGATTACCTTCGTATATGTCTTTTTTCAGATTTTTCTGATGACAGGGGACCGTTGTTTTTTGTTTTTTTTAATAAACTACCTGGATTACCTTTGTTTACCTTCAGAAACATGTGTAAAAGTTTTGTTTGGGAAGAAGGATAAATAAAGACCTGGCAGAATTCGATTAGTTTAGAAGCCGTCCAAGAGAGAGAGATAGAGAGAGAGTGTGTGTGTGTGTGTGTGTGTGTGGGTGTGTGTGTGTGTGAGAATGAGAGTGTGTGTGTGAGAATGAGAGTGTGTGTGTGAGAATGACAGAGAGAGAGTGTGAGAGAGAGAGAGAGAGAGTGTGTGTGTGTGTGTGTGTGTGAGAGAGAATGAGAGTGCGTGTGTGAGAATGAGAGAGAGAGAGTGTGTGCGAGAGAGAGAGAGAGAGAGAGAGAGAGAGAGAGAGAGAGAAATACAGAGAGAGAGAGAACGACAGAGACAGAGAGAGAGAGATTGAGAGAAAGAGAGACAGAGACAGAGAGAGACAGAGAGAGAGAGAGAGAAGAGTGCGTAATTAAAAAAAAAAACAGAGCAAAGTTGTTTCCTCTCAGATCGAAGCGAAGCGAAGTCTCCCGCCGTCCGCTCCGGTTAAAATGTGAAACTCCGCTTCGCAGCTGAGATTATGGCGGGAAAAAAAGAGAACGATGCGGGATGAAAGAGCGGGTAAAGAAAAATCAGCGTTCAGCAATAAGAAAACTCGTCCAACACATGCCATCATGTAAAACGGATGTTAAATTGAATATAGTGATTCCAATTGTACATGATTCAGCGGATGGTTCGTCTATTTTACGGCATATCAACACTTTATTTAATGCTGAATTTCGAATAATTTCGATTATTTCGATTATTTTCACACGCAACCCTGTGTAACTTACGGAGGTTGATTGTTCTCATTCTGTCAGCCATGAGCGATTAAAAGTATTATTTAATTGTTATTCTGAATTTCGAATTATTATTTTCATAACCGCCAACATTCTTCAGGTGCATCTTTTCAAACTTGGGAATGTTTATGTCAGACTCGGGAATCTGTACGGAATTTAAACTGAACCCTTCATTTACCTCACGGACGTGGATTATTCTCGTTCTGTCAGCCATGACCGAGCAGAAGTATTACTTGATTATGTTATTCTTAATTATTATCGCCTGTAGTAAGGATTGAACTTTAAACCTCTAAATAACTGTAACACAGCACTTTATCCATTGCGTCATATTCTGAAACATAACACGTTTTGGTTTATTAAATAGCAAAGAGCACCCTGGGGGCCACCCTGCTTTTTGTTCTCTGCGGGGTGGCCTCTGGGCGTTTCCCTGGTTCCTTACCCTAGCGTCAGGTGTCACACTAAGGTAACACAGCACTTTATCCGTTGCGTCATATTCTGAAACATAACACGTTTTGGTTTATTAAATAGCAAAGAGCACCCTGGGGGCCACCCTGCTTTTTGTTCTCTGCGGGGTAGCCTCTGGGCGTTTCCCTGGTTCCTTACCCTAGCGTCAGGTGGAACACTAAGGTAACACATCACTTTATCCGTTGCGTCATATTCTGAAACATAACACGTTTTGGTTTATTAAATAGCAAAGAGCACCCTGGGGACCACCCTGCTTTTTGTTCTCTGCGGGGTGGCCTCTGGGCGTTTCCCGTGTTCCTTACCCGAGCGTCAGGTGGCACACTAAGGTAACACATCACTTTATCCATTGCATTATATTCTGAAACATAACACTGCAATCCCTGGTTCCCTCCACTGCTGGTAATATTCTTTGTAATTAACATCATATATTAAACATTTTAGCTCTTGTCCTCCATATTTCTTTTTCGATTACCTTCGTATATGTCTTTTTTTCATATTTTTCTGATGACAGGGGACCGTTTTTTGTTTTTTTTCAATAAACTACCTGGATTACCTTTGTTTATCTTCAGAAACATGTGTAAAAGTTTTGTTTGGGAAGAAGGATAAATAAAGACCTGGCAGAATTCGATTCCACTGTAAAACATTCAGAGCAAGAACTCATCTGGCTACAACCATAGTGAAGAACCTCCCTTTCTTGCTCTCCGTTACCAAAAACCCATCAAAAACACAAATAAACAATGTTATATGTCTTTCGTCTTCTGTAGAAAACAAACGCTAAACAATTTCCCGACCATAAAATGTATCGATTCCTAAAAACGAAAGAAAAAAGAAAAGAAAAAAAGCAAACATTTTTTTTTATATCTGAAATGGTTTTATTTTGAGTCCTTTCTTCTACGGCGCCATCGCCTCTGTCGTCATTCTATTTGTTGGCCATTTTGGTGATGTTTCAAACTTTTACATTTCTTTACCGATTCCCAAGAAGAATAGAGATGAGAGCAGCAATCATAACTTAAATGCAGAATGGATGGCGGCAACGCCAAAGCTGAGGTTTTCATGAGACACCATGCGGAACCCAGCCGATCGAATTATTGAAGAAAATTCTTCCTGGAATATAAAAAACAGGAAAATGTAAACAGAAAAATATCATGGATTCTTCAGAAGAGAAATATACTTCAAAGGGGTAAAAAAACTTATGTGTATGTGTATATATATATATATATATATATATATATATATATATATATATATATATATATATGTATGTATATATATATGTATGTATATATATATGTATGTATATATATATGTATGTATATATATATGTATATATATATATATGTATATATATATGTATATATATATATATGTATATATATATATATGTATATATATATATATATATATATATATATATATATGTATATATATATATATGTATATATATATATATGTATGTATATATATATGTATATATATATATATGTATATATATATATATATATATATATATATATATATGTATATATATATATATATATATATATATATATATGTATGTATATATATATGTATATATATATATATGTATATATATATATATATGTATATATATATATATGTATATATATATATATATGTATATATATATATATATGTATATATATATATGTATATATATATATATATGTATATATATATATATATGTATATATATATATGTATATATATATATATATATATATATATATATATATATATATATATGTATATATATATATATATGTATATATATATATATATATGTATATATATATATATGTATATATATATATATATATATATGTATATATATATATATGTATATATATATATATATATATATATGTATATATATATATATGTATATATATATATATATATATGTATATATATATATATATATGTATATATATGTATATATATATATGTATATATATATATATGTATATATATATATGTATATATATGTATATATATATATGTATGTATATATATATATATATATATATATATGTATGTATATATATATATATATGTATGTATATATATATATGTATATATATATATATATATATATGTATATATATATATATATATATATGTATATATATATATATATATATATATGTATATATATATATATATATATATATATATATGTTGATTATTGCACTCTCGTCATAAATTGAAATTAAGGAACTGGAGTTATCTCCCCTTATAGTTCCCTTTTTATCCGTTAGGTGTCGCTCTGCCCTGACTTGAAGGAACTCTCCCCTCTTTTTCTCTCTCTCTCTATCTTGCTTTCGTTTGAAGAAGTCAATAAAAAATCAGTCCCTGATTTTTTATTGTAACCCTGTTTTATGACTTGTTCTTAAAAGAAAAGCTGCTTGCTTCAACACCACAAGGTAGGATCGTCTTCAATTCCCTTTTATTATTGATCTCGTGTTAATTTCTGCAACAATATATATATAATTCTTAATGACAATATACAGGGCCGGCAGGACAGTTATAAAAGTGGGGGGGGGGCTCCTCCTAAAAAGTGGAGGGGGCCCGGTTAAACACATGCATATCAACTTAATTATTGATGACCGTAAAGTGGGGGGCCCAAGTCAAAAAGTGAGAGGGCTGGAGCCCCCCCCCTCTGCCCCTCGGTGCCGCCGTCCATGGTATACATATTAGCATATACTATCAGTTCCTTTTACTTTGTAGTCTCCTTAAAAGATTCAGCTCGATGATTGTCAATTAGTGACAACAGAGCAAATATAAGTCAGTTCATATTATATTCCAATAACCATTGTTTTATTTTATTATTTTTATTTTTTCACATTTCCAAAAAGCATAATATTTCTGTGAGATATATTTTTTACTGTCCGTTTCATTTGTCTTGTGCCAGACAACATTTTTATGTCAATATCGTCTCTGCAACACTACAAAATCATCAGAAAAAATTCACAAAGAGTAAAAAGTTATTGGATTAAAGTGTCTTGAAAAAACATACACTATACAGAAGTTCTTTTTTGGGTGAAACCAAACAAAAAACAAATAAAAAGAGAGCAAAAACTCACACGTGGGAGAACCCACTAATACGCCATTTTGAATTTTTCGTTCAAAGCTAGTGCATCCTAAAAATTGTGCGAACAATTATAAATTTTAATTCAGTAATATTTCTTAAAATAGTTAATAAGTTCTATAATTTATTTATAAAAATTCTAATTCACTTGAGGATGATTTTTTTCTTACTAAAGTTACATCAATGTTTATTCAGATCATTTGGATACGAAACTCATTTAAGTTCAACAGTTTAGAGCTAGTTTCATAATGTCAGCCGTCCATTTAAGCAACTATTAAAATTGTTGTACTTCGGTGTTTTTGTGGAAGATGTGTATTATTTATTAATAAATCGTTTCCATCAATACTAAGATAAACTTAATTTCCCAGAATTCTTCACTTAAGTAGTAAGTTTCTAATTAAATGCGAAACTAAGGAGGGGGAATTTGTCACTCACAACGAAGATATCTTACAGTTACCTAGACATGATTCCGAAATACCGAAGGGAGCTATTAAATATTTATTTATTTTATTATATTTCTTAAAGTATTATGAGTATTCAAAAGTAGTTTTTAAAAAAAAATTTTTTACGGACATTTGTACTTAAAGTTAATCATGATTATGTTTTAAATCTAATTCGCATTATCATGTGAACACCGACAAGCACATAATAATGCGAATTAGATTTAAAACGTAATCACGATTAACTTTAACTATAAAAAGTCCTTAAACTATTTTTGAATTCTCATAATACTTTAAAATGAGGTATTTTAACATCATTTTTCTGCTGAGAATAAGTTTATGTGTTCTTTCGACATCAGCAGTTTATTTACATGCGTTCCCTTACAAGAAACCATCGATATTTGGGCTGATGTTTTATATCGTGGTTTCTCAGTTGGTCCTATTATCTCTGAGGAGGTCTTCGTAGAACTGATGCGGTTTGTCGAATTAAGTTTTGATAATGTCATGTATCAGCAAATCGACGGCATTTCTATGGGGTCACCCCTTGGTCCTGCGTTGGCCAATATCTTCGTAGGTTTTCACGAGCATAATCTTTTGGCCCGTATCAATAAACCACTTACTTATTTTCGATACGTAGATGATACATTTTGCGTGTTTAACAATGAGTCAGATTCCATATTATTCCTTAATGCACTCAATCAATTACACCCAGCCTTAAAGTTCACTTGTGAGAGGGAACACAACTCCACCCTCCCTTTTCTGGATGTATTAGTGCATGAATCTGATTCATTGTTTCTAACATCTGTTTACCGCAAACCTACATTTACTGGTTTATATTCTCACTGGGACTCTTTTTGTCCCAAACAAAGAAAAATAAATCTGATTAAATGTTTGGTTCATCGTGCCTTAAGGATTTGCTCTGAATCCCTGATTGATTCGGAGATTGAATTTATCAAAGAGGTGCTCGTTGAAAATGGTTACCCTCTTGATATTGTTAATTCTAATATCGTTACCAAGATCGCTCACTTTAACAAGCCTAAACTTTTTGGTCCTCCAAACTGCCCGGCGTACCTCAGATTACCTTGGTTGGGTAATATTAGCATAACATTTCTGTAGTTGTGCGTCGGTGTTACCAGGCATCTAATCTTAGAATTGTTTTTTCTGCTCAAATCTATTCATGAGGATGTTCTCCATCCAACATATCAGTAATATTATTTATCAATTTAAATGTCGGTGCGATGCCGTATACGTGGGAAGGACAGCGCAACGGTTTGAATCCAGAATAAAACAACACATCTCCCTGCCATACGCTGGAGCTGACTAAATAATTTAAATAATTTAGTCAACACATCCGGGTCAGCTATTGCTGATCATCTTATAAATAGCGCCGAATGTGCGTCGACGTACACTAGTGACTGGTTTTCTGTAATAAGTAGATCGAATTCTCTATTCCACCTCAAAGTCCTTAAAGCTATATATACATCAAGTCAGTGCACCCTCCTTTTGTAAACAAAAGGAGTTGCTTTTAGGACTTAATGTGATCAACTTGTGACCCTCCTCCCCATATTTTTTTTCTTTTTTTTTTCTCCTAAACTTGTCACTAGTTTTCATTTTAATTTTTAAAAAGTTTTTAGTCGCATTTAATTACTTCCACGTTAATACTCTGATGAGTGTGGACGAAAGTCGGCTTAGTACATTCATACATTTTTAAAAATTATTTCCTCTCGTTTTTATACTTGTTCAATTTCATTCTAAGAATAAAAAAGAGAGAGAATAAAAAAGGAGAATAAAAAAATATAGAGAATAAAAAAAATAAAAATTAGTATTGAAATGTTTTTATATATATTTTTTTATATATATTTTTTTTTTATATATATTTTCATATATTTTTTATTTTTTATTCCCTTTAATCTTGAATTTCCTCGTGTTTTAAATCTCAACGGTCTTATTACACTAAATTTAAATTTAAACAAACACACACAACACACTGAGCAAATAACGCGTCCCAACGAGAGTGTCATGTGACCTCACATTTCCAAAACAGATGACAACAGAAGCTGAAGAGAGCCGAATGGGTAAGACCTTCCGTGCTTGAAACCGACGGTACGAATGTTGTACTAATTTTTCTGTACCAGAATAAATAAATATTATGCTCTTAATTTTTAACTTTAATTCTTAATTAATCGAGCACTCTGCTGGGATTTTTCCTCCCATTTTACAAAGAGGTATATATATATATATATATATATATATATATATATATATATATATAAACTGTACCTGATTCGGGAAACGTCGGATGCTTTCCACAAGGTATTGGTATGATTTCCAATCTCCAGCCACGACTTTTCCGATGACAGGAATCACTTGGAAAGAATACTCATCGTAAATCCTGGAAAAAACAAAAAAAAGATTCAATAAAATAATCGAATGACTCCTTAAGACGGAAATTACGGGAGTGGGTGTGCTGTGTGAGATATGGGCGAAATAGGGATTGTTACATAACCAAGGCTGTAAGTTTGAATGGAAAGGTTTGATGACACCTAGGGGTCAGATGTGACCCCAGAAACGGAACTTGACAAAATCATGTGAGATCAAGGAGAGAGAGAGAGAGAGAGAGAGAGAGAGAGAGAGAGAGAGAGAGAGAGAGAGAGAGAGAGAGAGAGAGAGAGAGAGATTCTTATTGACACTTCAAAAAAAGCGAAGGTGTAAAAGGCGATGGGGGAGGGGGTGGACAATGTCGCTAGTTGTAACAAGACAAGAATATCCAGGAATGTCACATGTCAGGAATAAAACGTACTTGACACACACACACACACACACACCTGGCCGGAAAAAATCAAACACGGTTATTGACAGAAATAGAATAATTGTTGATTGATTCAAAATGCTATTCACAAAGGTAAGCTGTAGATGGGAATACCCTGTCCCTAAATAAACGCCTAAGGGACATGGCTACCTTTACAGCGAAAGTGAAATCCCAGAATCAGCGTTTACAGATGTATGTGTGGGTGTCACAAATTATTATATAAACTAACCCAAAATTTAGATCCATAGTCGACTGGTGATCAGATCCGAGTAAACTGCTTCGTCAATTCCTGTGCATCCTCCTTTCTTCACTAATCACACATTTTGTTCATTCCATTCATCATTTTCAATCCTCTCATAATATTTTTCATCATTCAACTGACAATCCATCCATCTCATTAACCCTTATCCTCGAGTGGCTTTTGGCCTTGATAAGTGGTGACTCATTAGTATAAAAAATCCTCTCATAATATTCTTCATCATTCAACTGACAATCCATCCATCTCATTAACCCTTATCCTCGAGTGGCTTTTTGGCCTTGATAAGTGGTGACTCATTAGTATAAAAAATCCTCTCATAATATTATTCATCATTCAACTGACAATCCATCCATCTCATTAACCCTTATCCTCGAGTGGCTTTTTGGCCTTGATAAGTGGTGACTCATTAGTATAAAAAATCCTCTCATAATATTCTTCATCATTCAACTGACAATCCATCCATCTCATTAACCCTTATCCTCGAGTGGCTTTTTGGCCTTGATAAGTGGTGACTCATTAGTATAAAAAATCCTCTCATAATATTCTTCATCATTCAACTGACAATCCATCCATCTCATTAACCCTTATCCTCGAGTGGCTTTTTGGCCTTGATAAGTGGTGACTCATTAGTATAAAAAATCCTCTCATAATATTCTTCATCATTCAACTGACAATCCATTCATCTCATTAACCCTTATCCTCAAGTGACTTTAAGCCTTGATAAGTGGTGACTCATTAGTATAAAAAATCTTCTCATAATATTCTTCATCATTCAACTGACAATCCACCAATCTCATTAACCCTTATCCTCGAATGACTTTTAGCCTTGATAAGTGGTGACTCATTAGTATAAAAAATACTCTCATAATATTATTCATCATTCAACTGACAATCCATCCATCTCATTAACAGCCAAGTATCCAGCTTATCAAATAACTGAGTAATACTACTTTCTTTTTTGGTATTCGACGCGAATACTAAAAAAAAAAGTAGTATTACTCGGTTATAACAAGCCAAAGCGGTACCTACAATTCAATATTTTAGATTAACAATATCTTAAATAATATGAGCTAAACAATTTGTGAATTGTGATGTAGTGTTGCTTACAAACAGACACCAAGTCACCATTATAGCAATATATTAGATGACAAGTGATCTACAATCGTATTTTTGATTTCCAAACACCTTAATTATTTTCATTTTATGATAATCAACATTCAACAAAAATATGTTCCTTCTCGTCGCATATTTTTGCTAGTATATATGACAAACGAACATAAACTACATTTACTCGCAAAGGAGGAGGTGATAATGCCTGGGAGGATGGTATCATGATGAACGAACATATACTACACTACTCCCAAATGAGGTAGTAATGCCTGCGATGATAATCTCATGACAACAGAACAGATGATACACTACCTGCCAAAGGTGGAGGTGATGCCTGGGAGAATGGTTTCATGACAACACAACAGATACTACACTAACTCCCCCTTTATATAAAAAGGGGAAGGTAATCCCTGGCCAAGCTCAACGTTGTTTAACTTTGGTGATCTAACGAAAACCGATGCGTCAACGTAATTATGCGACGTATGTCCAACATATAGAATTCTATTCTATATCCACCATATAAAATAGGAATATACAATTTTTCTTAAATATTTCATCCGAGTGACTCCAGTAATATCGTTATTAATTTTTTTTAATGGAAATCGAAATCAAGACAAGGCATGAAGCCACTTGATGTAAGGAGCTAAAAGAAAATACTACTTCAAGGTCAAAAACTAGCCAACGATAAGTGTTAGATGGATAGATTCCGACCTAGAAAACAGCAATTCTTCCCCCTTTGTCAGAAACATCGCTAATGGAATGTGAAGACTAAAGGATAAAATAAGGGAAGCGAGAGTTACGAGGATGCCGAAAGTAAACGCAATGTCCTCTTTTTACTCTTTACCCCAAAGACAGGAATTGCCTATTGGCCTTAGCCTTGAAAAGACCAAGGCTATAGTCAGCAGGAAGAGAGTTCGACAAGTCTGCGATTCTTGGAAAGAAGCTACTGGAATAGGAAGCTGTATTACAATGAGGTATCAAAACAGCGAATTGATGAAGACCACTAGATCAACGAGTCAAACGAGCTGGAACAAAAGAAGCAGGGAATAGATCACATAACTCTGAAGAACACATGCCATAATAGTATTTATAGAAAAGACTGAGACTAGCAACATCACGTCTGTGAGAGAGGGGGTGTAGAGACGAAGAAAGGGTGGGGCCAATCAGATTACAGATACGTTTCTGCACCTTATCAAAAACCCTCAAATGGGACAGAGATTCACCAGCCAAAATATGACAACAGTACTCCATACATGGTCTGATTGTGGATTCGTAGAGATAGAGAATAGCCTCAGGTGTGAGAAAGCAAAAAAAGCAATGGATCTAATGTATGAACTCCAAAAAAGATTTGATGAGAGAGAAAGACCAAGAAGTTTCAGAGTCGATTTCTCCTCAAGAGCAGAGCCATCCATGAGAATCTCAGGAAGAAAAGGGACACACCTACGATTGAAAGACACAAGCTAAGTCTTAACAGGATTAAACAAAACAAGCTATTCCATATCCCAGTCCACAACTGAACCCAGGTCAACTTCTAGATCAGCTGCATATTTCAACTGATCCGAGGGAGACGAGCGAGAAACAACACCAGAATAGAGAGTGGTATCATCAGCATAGATGTTAATTTTCTGAACAATATTCTCTGGCAGATCATTTATATAGAGAAGAAACGGTGTTGGGCCTAGAATAGAGCCCTGAGGAACACCAACATTGATAGGGAAAGAGAATGAAGAGACACCGTCCAAAGTTACTCGCAAGCTGCGATCAGAAAGAAAAGACCCAATAATGTCGAGAACCTCACCACTAATACCATAAGCCTGAAGTTTAATATAAAATATAAGCATTTAAAGTTGCCGTAAATATTGGTTATGAGTAAAGTAATCAGTGGCAGCCATCTTGCTTCTTCAGGAAGTAAGGTACCAGACCGGACCGGAAATGTGCCCCCGTCATATCAAAGAAGCCCCTTTTAATCTAATGGCTTCAATTAAAGTAGTATCTGCCATTAACTTCCGGCTCGGTCTGGTAACTTACTACCCGAAAAAATAAGATGATGCCACTTTACTCGTAACCAATATTTATGTCTAAAAAGAAGATAGATTCAGTCACTTCAGCCCCTCCCCTCAAGTCATAAAGAGATCGGTGGGGGGGGGGGGGAACAGAATTAATACCTATACTAGACGTACCAGTGACCCGTTGGGTCACAACCATTTTTCGACTATTTATTCTACTTTATTTGATTTTATTTGAAAATTCATCAACTGCTAAAGCATTTCTCTTTACTTTTATTGTCATCATGGATTTTGTGTCGTTAAAGTAAACAAATACTTCAATGGAATGTGCTCCGATGAACTTGCTGCTCTAGTGCCCCCCCCCCCCCCCCCCGACGTAAAGAACACTAGACCAACCCGACAATCAGCTAAGTCCCATCCATCCATTGCGGAGGTCCCCAGATGCCGGAGAGCCTTCTACTCCAATAGCTTCTTTCCTCGTGCTGCCGGCCTCTGGAACTCCCTCCCTGCTCCCTGTTTCCCCGACTATACAGACATGCCGAAATTTAAAACTAATATAAACAGACATCTCGCTGCACAGCTCCCAACTTAGGATGACCTCCCCAGACCGTCACCCTTTTTTCTCAGTAGCCCCTTACGTCTACAGTGGCGGCCTGTCTTGTTTGGGGTGAACTATTGTTAATATATATATATATATATATATATATATATATTTATTGAAGGCATATTTTATTAAACAACTTGTGTCTGCATATAATGTCTGATTCTTTCTAAATTCCTGCTTTATATTCATTTTTTTAACGCAAATAGGTCACAAATGAGTATTTATTTACCTCCTCGCCAGGAGGTTAGGCACAAGGCCAGTTTTATCTTACTCCCACAAGGTAAGATGTGACCCAAGGTCGGGTCGGGAAAGTGGGACTTGAAAAGCCAGCACCCAAGAAGGTGAGCACTCTGGCCATTAAAAATTGCCTGGGCAGCCCCGTCGGCATTCCCCGGTAGGGGTGCCTCAGGCAGTAAGCAATAAACTTACTCCTCCCCAAAAGCCTGGGAGGGTGGACCTCCTAGAACTGCACAGGACAACCCCATAGACCAGTGTAACTCAAGCCCTGAAGGTCAAGACGATACCAGTCTATGGGGTGCAGTATCCATCGGAACAGATACTACACTTTGATCTTGGCCAAAAGGCCAACTCATTTCCCAACTATATCTCCTTTAAAATTATAATTATTTCACCAATAATAACGTTTACGCTTATATGCGTGTTTTTTGGTTATATTGAAGTTTTTAGCTTTAAAATTGCTACCAGGGGGAGTAGGGCACCCAATCAAATGGAAGAAAAGCCTGTTGCTATGCAAACGAAAGGCCCTAGAGAATAGCAGGGAAACTCCTGAGGCAAGTGAAAACACGAGGAGACAGATTTCAACAGTGGTGGAGACAGGACGTTTCCAAGATTTGCTGCTCACAACGCAAACAAATCGAAACAATATATCCCCGCACGTAAAAAAGGTGGGATTCAAGATTTATCGGCTGAGAAAAAATACAGCGACGATTTTACCGCTGTCTATCGGACATCACAAGGAAAACCCCAGTCCGACAAAGTTGACCACAATAGACAAAGTCAACATTTTCCTTTTTGGATACGAGATTACATACATCTCGCCGCACTAAAATCTGTCTGCGAAAGACGGACCTCAGAATCTAAAATTCTATGATAATATCTTTCACACAGCCGTCAACTGCACATTAAAAATCTGTCTGCGAAAGACGGACCTCAGAATCTAAAATTCTGTGATATCTTTCACACAGCCGTCAACTAACAATAGCTAAATGTGTAAACTACCACACGAAAAACATTATAAAAAGAAAAAAAAAAGAATTCCATATTTAATTCGTCCCAACTCTGAACTTTCGTAATTTTTCAATCTTGTCTCATAGATGATCTCATATTTGATCAACCACCACGACTTTATCAAATCCAGCCCCTCTATTAAGAACTCCCCGAGAGGGGAGAAGCACTTTTGATTGATCATTTGAAATAATAAGCACTTGTGTTAGATAATGGCTTGGACGCATCTGTTTGAGACGGGTTTGACTTGCGCGAATTGTGGCGGAGTCATTCCGTGCGGTTTGGTTCGATGTGTTTTCCCACGGTGCGCGTCGACGTTGAGGTTACGAGAGGTCAGAAAGTTGACATCACACCTGCGTGTTGGTCGCGAGATTTGAGCGAGAGTTCGGCGTGGGAGAATTAAAATCGAGATTGAATCAGATTTGACTTGGAAGCGAGAGAGTTAACATCACCAAAATTGTAACTGTACGAGAAGGATTCCGAATGACGGAAATCTAAGAGCCAATTAGTAAATCTCGATACTTCTCTCTCTCAGACAATTAAGAATATTCACTAGTGAAGTTTGTTAGCGTAAACTTCTCTCAATCCACGAACTCGTTCAGGTCGGCCAATTAAAGTAATTAAATAAAAGCGGCTCTTTAAAACAGAAAAAAGGCTTGTTATACATTAAGAAATTTATTTCAGAGAGCGAAGACAACAGTCCGAAAATGTTGACACGCGGCGGCGCTGGCGGGGACGAACGACGAACTATAGCAGTCGTGACAACAAAAAAGTTGCAGAAGAAAAGGGAGCGCAAATAGTCACAGCGGCAGGAACAAGCAATGCGACAATGGTTTGCAGGCGAGAAAAGGCAGTACGAATATTAGCGACCACAGAGACTGAGAAGTACGCACGGGTGGTTGGCGTGGCGGCGACGGCGATTGAAAGACAGATCTAAGTAAATACAACATATCGTCCCCTTTGGGTCAACAGCGAAGTTCGACGAGAACGAAAAGAGTTGGTGAACTTAATAGCCAGTAATAACTAACAATACAACGCTTGTTATGTTTGCATAATATCGCCTTTGTTCATTCTTACAAGTGTCTTATTTTCATGTTTGTAATGTGTCTCGTTTTTTCTCTCGCACGATTACTTGTCTGTCTCCATTTCGCCGTTTTATTGAAAAAAATAAATAAAGTCGTTTTCACTTGTAGCAGCGAAGTTTACACTTCGGTGCCGAAAATGAAAGTGCTTAAACTCGTTTCTGCGCACACCATTTGTACACGAGTCCACCAGAATTAATAAAAACAAATAATAATATTTTGAACCAATCAGCGGATTTTTCTGAATTTATAGAAATTGTCCTTTGGGAGCCACCTCGACCCCATATAAACCTAGATTTTTCCTTCAACGAGCATGTTTAGCCCTAATCCACGAGAGAGCTAACATCGACGTTCCTACAGACCCCATCGTCCCTCTGTCGGGCCTTGGGAATGCTGATAAACGCCTTTCCTAAACTCACGAACACATAGACACACTGACATCGATGCATTAACTCTTTCACTGTCTTACGTATACGCACACTAAGATCAAAGTGTAGTATCTGTTCCGATGTATACTGCACCTCATAGACTGGTATTGTCTTGGCCTTCGGGGCTTGATTTACGCCGATCTATGGGTCTGTCCTGTGCAGTTCTAAGAGGTCCACCCTCCCAGGCTTCGCCTTCCCTCTTTGGGGAGGAGTAAGTTTATTGCTTACTGCCTGAGGCGCCCCTACCGGGGAATGCTGATGGGGCTGCCCAGGCAATTTTTAGACCCCACTTTCCCGACCCGACCTTGGGTCACATCTTACTTGTGGGAGTAAGATAAAAACTGGCCTTGTGCCTAACTCCTGGAGAGGAGTAAATCAATACTCACACTAAAGGCGACACACACTGTTTGAATCCCCTTTCAATATCGTCTGCTGATTGAAAACAAATTTATAAACTTAACAATTTTCGTACTTCATACATTTCTCACTGAACTTTCTAACATCAACGCACACACAGACACACTGACATCAACTCTTTCACTGTCTTACGCATACGCACACTAAAGACGACACCCACCCACATACACACTCCTTGAATCCCCTTTCAATGTCGTCTGCGGATTTCTGCATATTTAAAACAAACTTATAAACTTAACCATTTTAATACTTCATACATTTCTCACTGAACTTTCTAATATGAAAACAGATGATGATTGACTCTATTTAATAACTTTCAATGAAATCTAATTTATGTAATTGAGTGAGGAAGTTTTGATTATGATTTTTCAGACCCGTGGATAATTCACAGCCCTTAAATTATCGACTCAGGCTTCCTCGATATCTCAACTAATGAATCCCTTTTTTTCGGCAAGGACACTAAAATATGAAAAATTATTCTATGTTTTCCTATCTTTGTAGACTTCCATTTCAAACAAATATCAAATAAAATATTCCATTTCAAACAAATATCAAATAAAATATTCCATTTCAAACAAATTTCAAATAAAATATCCCTTTTTGAATTTAGGCTTTTTAATTTATTTTATTTGTTAATCATATAACATTTCTCTCGCTCTCTCACACATTTGAATATTACTTAAAACTGTTTTTCTTGAAAATGTTTCTATAAAACTCGGCTCTCCCAAAATCTTCCCCTCAAAACTTAAACCCTAAAAAGGGTCCTCCATTTGGCCTTCTATATATGGCAGCCATACACAATTTTTAATATCTCCATATATTAGGGCATTTATATGTTCTTCTAGGCTTCTTATAAGTGGTTAAGGTTACGGTTAAGGTTAGGGGTGCTTCTGCAGAGACGGGGGCCACTATTTCGATCGATGGCGGCGGAAACTGCCGACTCCTCTTCGGGAGAAATCGTGATCGACGGAAAGAAATTTGATTTTGGGGGGAGATAACTAATATTGGGTTAATTACTTTTTCACGAAATGGACGTAAACCGATTAAACTTTGAAGAGTTCTTGCATTTACTCGGGGATAATTGCAAAAGAAATACAGACGTATTGAAGTTGGAAGTATTTTTGAACTGATCGCAGAATTGTACCCGGTTTAAAACTTTTTTCCCCCACATTTATCATTCAGTCAATACCATGTAAAAAACTTGTTTTTTTCACATTCATCGTTCAGTCAATTGTTTACTTTTTATTTCAAATCAAAGTTTTACTTAGTTTTACTTATTACGTTTTTTTTTATTTCAATAAAAAGTTTGCTATTTATTTGCTGTACATAATGTTTATCAAAGTTTTATTTAATTCGTTTTTTGTTAAATTTCAAATGTTTATCAAAGTTTTATTTATTTATTTGCTGTACATAATGTTTAATTTGTTTCAATAAATAAATGTTCATAAATTTTAACTTATCCTCAATTGTCAATTCAACAGTTATCTTCCCCAAAATCAAATTTCTTTCCGTCACTCACGTTTTCGCACGATTTCTCCCGAAGAGGAGTCGGCAGTTTCCGCCACCATCGCTCGAAACAGTGGCCCCCGTCTCTGCAGAAGCACCGTTTTTTGTTTTGTTTTCTTCATATGTAATGTCGTTACTACATTTGCTTGATATCGTAGGCAACGGATGATTCTTTTCTTTAAAACTGTTTTTCTTTAAAATGCTTCTATAAAGGAAGAGGCTATTTTGCCGGTCACGGCAAAATAACGATTCCTGCGTTATTTTGCCGGTTCATGTATATTTAACTAAATTGTTAAACATACAGTGACGCCCGGCACAATAATTATTTACTAATGTAAAGGGATCGTTATTATGCCGGTTCATTTTTTTAAAAAACCTAATTGTTATGGCCTTGCGAAAGAAAAGGTAATGAAATAAATAAAGGCAAATATTTAAAAACAATTTGTTTTCATCATCAGTTGTGTCGGTTAAAGAAATCAAAAAAAAAATCGACCTGCCCTATTGTGTCGGTTAAAGAAATATCTGCTTTTAATACAAAAAACATTAAAAGTAAAATAATTAAATGAACAGAAATATTAGAGGCAATTAGATTATTTAGTCGAATTTCAAGAAAAACTTCGATAATGATAAAATATACAGAAAATCACTGGATTTAAAGTTTCTATTTTAAAATGTTCTTTCAATGAAATCATAAAATAAGTCGTAATTTTGAATCAACCGGAAGTAAAAATTAATTTTATCGTTATTTTAAAATATATTGTCGCTTAATAAAGTTTTAAATTATACAAAAAATCAATCAGGCAAAGTTTAATTAAAAACAAACAAAAAAAAAATCAATCAGGCAAAGTTTTAAATAAAAAAAAACAAAAAAAAACAATCAGGCAAAGTTTTAAAGTATAAATAAAATTTCGTTTGATAAAGTTTTAAATAATACAAAAAAATTAATTTAAATAATAAAAAGTAATTTATAGTTAAATAAACACGAGCCGCAAAATAACGTAAGACTCATTATTGTGCCGGGCGTCACTGTATGTTTAACAATTTAGTTAAATATACATGAACCGGCAAAATAACGCAGGAATCGTTATTTTGCCGGGACCGGCAATATAGCCTATTCGTTCTATAAAACTCGGCTCTCCCAAAATCTTCCCTCCTAAAAAGAATCCTCTAAAAACTGGAGGAACCCTAAAAAGGGTCCCTTCAAAAACTGGGGAACAACCGACGTGATATAAACACGCAAAACCTAAAAAGGAAACCTCCAAAAACGTAGTATTGGCAGACGCTTCTAATGGGAACAAAAAACGGGAAAGTGACTGGCGAAGTAATGAATGACAGATTGGAGGATTTTTGATGAATTGGAAAATATCGGTAGATTCAACACGTGATAAAAGAAGGTTAAGATACGAGCGAGGGGGAGGAGGGACGAGAAGAGAGAGAGAGAGAGAGAGAGAGAGAGAGAGAGAGAGAGAGAGAGAGAGAGAGAGAGAGAGAGAAGAAATATATATATTTATTTATATATGGTTTACAGAAGATCAGAACAACATCGGTACTGTCGGTTTCAAATCCAAACAATATAATTGGTCTCCTCTACCACTTCTGTTTGGATTTGAAACCGATGGTATCGATGTTGTTCTGATATTCTGTAATATATATTATAAATAAATATTATGCTCTTATTTTAAAAATGTTTTTTTTAATAATCGAGCACTTTGCTGGGGTTCTTTCCCACTAACTTTACATTATATATATATATATAGAGTGGGCAAAAATAAGGGGCCTATTTTTAAAAATTCATAACTTTTTTATTTATTGATTTTTTAAAATTTGTTTTGTTTATTTCAAAAAATCTCGGAAGGGTCAGTCTACACACACATAAAGTTTGGTGAGTTTAACTTTTATTTTGTGGAAGTTATTCAAATTCAAGTTATTCAAATTTAAAGATAGGACCCTTATTTTGGCCCACCCTGTATATATTTATATATATAAAATATTTGTTATTGTTTATATCTATGGACGTATACGTTTCGTCTTTTTTTCAATCAAGACTCATCAGCATAGAAGTACGACTATTCATTCGAAACCCTGGACAACAAGTATTTTCCAACTCCCGTCCAACGTCGCTAACCGCTAGGCCAGTTCTGAACAGCTTATAAACAATGATAATTTTAACACGTTAACGCGTATTGGTACAGAATTGTAATAATTTTTCTGTAAATAAATATTACGCTCTTAATTTTTAACTTTAATTCTCAATATATATATATATATATATATATATATATATATATATATATATATATATATATATATATATATATATATTACAGAGAAAGTAAAAAAGAAACGGTTGGGGGGGGGGAGAGAGAGAGAAGGGTGGACAGAGAAAGAAAAGAAAGAAAGAATGAGACTGGGAGGGGGGAGAGAGAGGCTTACAGAGAAAGAAAGACAGTGAAAACGAAAGAGAGAGAGAGAGAAAGAAAGCGAAAAAGGAAGAGTTGGAGAGAGAGAGAGAGAGAGAGAGGGGGAGAGGCGTATAGGGAAAGAAAGACAGTGAAAACAGATAGGGTTGGAGAAAGAGATAGATATAGAGAGGGAGGAGGGTAGAGATAGATAGAGAGAGTGGTAGGAGGGGAGGGAGGGGGGGGGTCTCCGGCATAAAAAACTACCTGGCGAGTCCACCTAAAAGTTCATGTGGGTAAGAGCAGGTTATCACACTCTCACATTCTACCCCCCCCCCCCCGCCACCCGGGCCCACAGCTTATATAATGTTTCCTTGGCACTTGTATAGTTTAACATCACCCCCGGCAAATTTAGAAAACGATTCTTACCATGTGGATGGGGGAAGAGCGGGGACTTTGGTAACTCTTCCCTTACCGCGGACGGAACTCTCCTAAAATGAAAACAATTAATTTGCCGGGGATGTTAAACTGTACAAGCGTCGTTTCTTTTCTTATTTTATTTATTTATTATTATTATTTTTTGTTTTGTTATACCGCTTTCGGGTATTATTTACTGAAGTCAACAACAACAACAAAAAGTGGTAAAAAAGAAAACAAACTATGCAACAAATAAATGTTACCAAAGGCAAGATAAGTTACTCTTCTACCTATCTGGATAAGTTCTTTTGTTTTTTAAAACTTATTTTAAAGCGTTATTTTTGTTTGTTGTTGTTGTTAAAAACAAACCTCGTGTCGACTCTGTTCAGGACCACGAATAATCGCTCAAAAAACGAAAATTAAACAAAATACTGGTAGAAACACATCCAATAAATGTCACTAATTAAAATAAAAATAAAATAAAAGAAGATTTACCCAATGAATACAAAATACGAATCAAGTATTTAAATATTTAATCTGATAGTCCCCAAAACTGCACTCTTCGTTGCTTTTTTTGGTTTTTGGCAACTGCAAAGATGGCTTAGAATAAATCCCCAATGTGTCACGTGTTGTTCTCGTGGGTTAGGGTTGAGGTGGAGGCGAGTGTGGGGGCGTATCACGAGAGGGTGCACCTACACGGCAGGCATTGAGTAATTTGCATCAGCAGCAGCAGCGGCGGTGGTGGTGGTGGTGGCAGGGCCCGCCGCCGTTGTCGTAGTGAGAGGGGGGGGGGGGTTATTTTGGGGTTTGGCGTTTGTCAGCCACAAATACGAAACAAACTCGAATCAATTGTTGGCGGTTTGTTGACTGGAGTTCGATGACGAAAATATGGAGGCTGAGAACAGACAGCCGATACGGATTTGACTAACGGATGGGGTGTATGGGGGGGGGGGGGAGAAAGGGTTGTGACTAAGAAAGAAATAACGTAAAAAAGCTGGAGGGAGGGATGGAGGGGGAGGGAGGGAGTAAGAGATAAAGGGAGAAGGAGGCTTACAAAAAAAAAAAAGATGAGGTAAGAGTTCTAGAGAAGAGGTGAAAGAGATTGAGAAGGAATAGCATAGAGATTCCAGGGAGGGAGGGAGAGAGAGAGAGAGAGAGAGAGAAAGGGAATTACAAAAAGAGAGAGAGATAGAGAAAGAAAGAGAGAGAATAAATTATACAGAGAGAGAAGGAATTACAGAGAAAGAGAGAGAGAGACAGAGTGTGAGAGAGAGAGAGAGAAAGAGAAGAAATTACAGAAAGAGAGAGAGAAAGAGAGAGAGAGGGGAATTACAGAGAGAGAGAGAGAGAGAGAGAGAGAGTGTGTGTGAGAGAGAGAGAGAAAGAGAAGAAATTACAGAGAGAGAAAGAAAGAGAGAGAGGAATTACAGAGAAAAGAGAGAGAGAGAGTGTGTGTGTGAGAGAGAGAGAGAGAGAAAGAGAAGAAATTACAGAGAGAGAGAGAGAAAGAAAGAGAGAGAGGAATTACAGAGAAAAGAGAGAGAGAGAAAGAGGAGGGAAGAAAATGAATTACCCAAAAGAATGAGAAAGGAGAAAAAGAAGGAATGATATGGAGAGAGAGGGGGGAGGGGGTAAAATTAAAGAGAGGGGGAGGAGATAGAGAAAGGGTAGGAATTAGACAGATCGGGTGAGAGTGAGACAGGGAAGTTGTTGCAAAAAGAGAAGGGGCAAAGAAAGAAGGATAAATAGAAAGAGAGACGGGGGGGGGGAAGAGAGAAAGAAAAGGTTACCGAGAGAGGGAGAGAGGGAGAGAGAGAGAAAAAAAAGAGAGAAAGGGTAGAGAGATATAGGAAGTTACAAAGAAAGACTAAGAGAGAGGGAGGGAGAGAGGGTAAGAGAGAGAATAGAAGAGGGAGAGAGAATAGAAGAGGGAAAAAGGGGGAGAGAGAGTGACAGAGGAAGAGATAGAGAGAGAGATAAAGAGAGAGAGAGGTAAAGAGGGGGAGAGAGAGAGAAAGGGTAGAGTGACACAGTAAGTTACAGAGAGGGGGGAGGGAGGGGGAGAGAGAGGGGGAGGTGCAATAAAAAAGAACATACAAGTCATCTTTACTATATATGTTTATGTCTATAAAAAAACGTATTTTTTGGTCCAATTTATTTATTACTAGCCATCCCGACCCGGCATTGCCCGGGTGGAGACATGGAGGATCGTAAAGAAAAATAATTCAGAATATAATAAAAGTCACATCATATTTCAGGATGCACTTTCACTTCTTAACCCAGTTACCAGCTCCCAAGAGGTGGACCACAGGTTGGATTTGGGGAAGCATAAACATTGTATCAGTTGATATAGTTGAGCAAACCAAAACTATGTTCCCTGGAGGCAAAGTAGAAACCATTAATTGCTGCTTTTCATCGTGGACTCACTCTTAAAGTGCATATGAGATTACAGCTATGTTTAAGGTTGTTAGGGTAAGGGTTGGAGTTTAGGGTTAGGGTTGGCTTAGGGTTGGCTTGGGGTTGGGGTTAGGGTTGGGGTAAGAGTTGGGGTTAGGGTTGAGGTAAGGATTGGGGTTTAGGTTGGGGTTAGGGGTTAGGGTTGGCTTAGGGTTGGGGTCAGGGTTGGGGTTAGGGTTGGGGTTGGGGTTAGGGTTGGGGTTAGGGTTGGAATTGGGGTTAGGGTTGGGGTTTAGGGTTGGCTTGGGGTTAGGGTTGGGGTTAGAGTTGGGGTTAGGGTTAGAGTTAGAGTTGAGGTTAGGGTTAGAGTTGAGGTTTAGGGTTAGGGTTGGCATAGGGTTACGGTTGCGGTTGGCTTGGGGTTGGGGTTAGGGTTAGGGTTGAGGTTTAAGGTTAGGGTTGGGGTTAGGGTTTAGGGTTAGGGTTGGCTTGGGGTTAGGGTTAGGGTTGGGGTTAGAGTTGGCTAGGGGTTTAGGGTTAGGGTTGGGGTTAGGGTTGGAATTAGGGTTGGGGTTGGGGTTAGGGTTAGAGTTGGGGTTTAGGGTTAGGGTTGGCTTGGGGTTGGGGGTTAGGGTTGTGGTTATGGTTAAGGGTTAAAGTTAAAGTTAAGATTTAGGGTTAACTTGGGGTTGGAGTTGGCTTGGGTTGGGGTAAGTGTTAGGGTTGGGGTTGGGGTTAAGGTTGGGGTTTAGAGTTGGCTTGGGGTTAGGCTTGGGGTTAAGGTTGGCTTGGGGTTGGCTTGGGGTTTAGGGTTGGCTTGGGGTAAGGATTAGGGTTGGGTTAGCTTAGGGTTGGGGTTGGGGTTGGGGTTTAGGGATAGGGTTGGCTTGGGGTTAGGGTTGGGGTTGGGTTTAGTGTTAGGGTTGGTTAGGGTTGGGGTTAGGGGGTATGGTTAATGGTTAGAGTTAAGGTTAAGGTTTAGGGTTGGGGTTAGGGCTAAGGTTGGGGTTAAGTTTGGAATTAGGGTTAGGGTTGGCTTAGGGTTGGGGTTTAGGGATAGGGTTGGGTTTAGTGTTAGGGTTGGCTTGGGGTTGGGGTTTAGGGTTGGGGTTTGTGTTAGGGTTAGGGTTGGGGTAAGGGTTGGGGTAAGGGTTAGGGTTGGGTTAGAGTTGGGGTTGGGGTTTAGGGTTAGGGTTGGCTTAGGGTTGGGGTTAGGGTTGGGGTTATGGTTAAGGGTTAGAGTTAAGGTTAAGGTTTAGGATTAGGGTTAGCTTGGGGTTGGGGTTAGGGTTGGGGTTGGCTTGGGGTTAAGGTATGGGTTAGGGTTGGAGTTAGGGTTAGGGTTAGGGTTGGCTTGAGGTTAGGGTTGGGGTTAGGGTTAGGGTTGGGGTTGGAGTTAGGGTTGGGGTTAGGGTTGGGGTTTAGGGTTGGGGTTGGGGTTAAGGTTTGGGTTTAGGGTTAGGGTTGGCTTGGGGTTTTGGTTGGGGTTAGGGTTTGAGTTAAGGGTTAGGTTGGGGTTGGGGTTATGGTTGGTGTTGGGGTTAGGGTTTGGGTTAGGGTTAGGGTTGGCGCTAGGGTTGGGATTTATGGTTGGCTTAGGGTTGGGGTTAGGGTTGGGGTTGGGGTTAGAGTTAGGGTTAGATTTGTGAACACCCACTATTAGCGTGGGTAGGGTTTGGTCAGTTGTAACATATACAATGAACACCACTATTTGCGGGGTTAGGGTTAGGTCAGTTGTAACATATACAGTAAACACCCACTATTCGCGGGGTTAGGGTTAGGTCAGTTGTAACATATACAGTGAACACCCACTATTTGCGGGGTTAGGGTTAGGTCAGTTGTAACATATACAGTGAACACCCACTATTTGCGGGGTTAGGGTTAAGTCAGTTGTAACATATACAGTGTACACCCACTATTTGCAGGGTTAGGGTTAGGTCAGTTTTGACTTAACATTTTCTTTATAAATTCGGTAGAACTAACAAATATCATTTAAGTCCAACAGAGGCCAATATAATAATGAAAATAAGCAATTGAAAACGTTAATTATTCTGTAGGAATTATATTAAATGTGTCTTCCTAATTTTTGTGAGCTTACTACGAAACTAAAATGTTACAAAAAAAAATCAACGAACTTGCAAGCAGAAAAGGCTAATCTATGTTAATTTGGTGGTTTTTATCCCAAAAAATACATTCTAATCTACAAAAAATTGATATTTAGTGAACTTTGAGGTATCAAAATCTATTCGCGGATTTTCGCTATTGAAATGTAACTGTACACCCTGCTCCGATCAACTCGTCCTCATCAACAAGTGTACTTAGATATGAACCCTAACCCTAAACTCATGAACAAGTGTACTTAGATATGAACCCTAACCCTAAACTGATCAACAAATGTACTTAGATATGAACCCTAACCCTAAACTCATCAACAAGTGTACTTAGATATGAACCCTAACCCTAAACTCATCAAAAAATGTACTTAGATATGAACCCTAACCCTAAACTCATCAACAAGTGTACTTAGATATGAACCTTAACCCTAAACTCATCAAAAAATGTACTTAGATATGAACCCTAACCCTAAACTCATCAACAAATGTACTTAGATATGAACCCTAACCCTAAACTCATCAACAAGTGTACTTAGATATGAACCCTAACCCTAAACTCATCAAAAAATGTACTTAGATATGAACCTTAACCCTAAACTCATCAAAAAATGTACTTAGATATGAACCCTAACCCTAAACTCATCAACAAATGTACTTAGATATGAACCCTAACCCTAAACTCATCAACAAGTGTACTTAGATATGAACCTTAACCCTAAACTCATCAAAAAATGTACTTAGATATGAACCTTAACCCTAAACTCATCAACAAATGTACTTAGATATGAACCCTAACCCTAAACTCATCAACAAGTGTACTTAGATATGAACCCTAACCCTAAACTCATCAAAAAATGTACTTAGATATGAACCTTAACCCTAAACTCATCAAAAAATGTACTTAGATATGAACCCTTACCCTAAACTGATCAACAAATGTACTTAGATATGAACCCTAACCCTAAACTCATCAACAAGTGTACTTAGATATGAACCCTAACCCTAAACTCATCAAAAAATGTACTTAGATATGAACCTTAACCCTAAACTCATCAAAAAATGTACTTAGATATGAACCCTAACCCTAAACTCATCAAAAAATGTACTTAGATATGAACCCTAACCCTAAACTCATCAACAAGTGTACTTAGATATGAACCCTAACCCTAAACTCATCAAAAAATGTACTTAGATATGAACCCTAACCCTAAACTCATCAACAAGTGTACTTAGATATGAACCCTAACCCTAAACTCATCAAAAAATGTACTTAGATATGAACCCTAACCCTAAACTCATCAAAAAATGTACTTAGATATGAACCCTAACCCTAAACTCATCAAAAAATGTACTTAGATATGAACCCTAACCCTAAACTCATCAACAAGTGTACTTAGATATGAACCCTAACCATAAACTCATCAAAAAATGTACTTAGATATGAACCTTAACCCTAAACTCATCAAAAAATGTACTTAGATATGAACCCTTACCCTAAACTGATCAACAAATGTACTTAGATATGAACCCTAACCCTAAACTCATCAACAAGTGTACTTAGATATGAACCCTAACCCTAAACTCATCAAAAAATGTACTTAGATATGAACCTTAACCCTAAACTCATCAAAAAATGTACTTAGATATGAACCCTAACCCTAAACTCATCAAAAAATGTACTTAGATATGAACCCTAACCCTAAACTCATCAACAAGTGTACTTAGATATGAACCCTAACCCTAAACTCATCAAAAAATGTACTTAGATATGAACCCTAACCCTAAACTCATCAACAAGTGTACTTAGATATGAACCCTAACCCTAAACTCATCAAAAAATGTACTTAGATATGAACCCTAACCCTAAACTCATCAACAAGTGTACTTAGATATGAACCCTAACCCTAAACTCATCAAAAAATGTACTTAGATATGAACCCTAACCCTAAACTCATCAACAAATGTACTTAGATATGAACCCTAACCCTAAACTCATCAACAAGTGTACTTAGATATGAACCCTAACCCTAAACTCATCAACAAGTGTACTTAGATATGAACCCTAACCCTAAACTGATCAACAAATGTACTTAGATATGAACCCTAACCCTAAACTCATCAACAAGTGTACTTAGATATGAACCCTAACCCTAAACTCATCAAAAAATGTACTTAGATATGAACCCTAACCCTAAACTCATCAACAAGTGTACTTAGATATGAACCCTAACCCTAAACTCATCAAAAAATGTACTTAGATATGAACCCTAACCCTAAACTCATCAACAAGTGTACTTAGATATGAACCCTAACCCTAAACTCATCAAAAAATGTACTTAGATATGAACCTTAACCCTAAACTCATCAAAAAATGTACTTAGATATGAACCCTAACCCTAAACTCATCAAAAAATGTACTTAGATATGAACCTTAACCCTAAACTCATGAACAAGTGTACTTAGATATGAACCCTAACCCTAAACTCATCAAAAAATGTACTTAGATATGAACCTTAACCCTAAACTCATGAACAAGTGTACTTAGATATGAACCTTAACCCTAAACTCATCAAAAAATGTACTTAGATATGAACCCTAACCCTAAACTCATCAAAAAATGTACTTAGATATGAACCTTAACCCTAAACTCATCAAAAAATGTACTTAGATATGAACCTTAACCCTAAACTCATGAACAAGTGTACTTAGATATGAACCCTAACCCTAAACTCATCAAAAAATGTACTTAGATATGAACCCTAACCCTAAACTCATCAACAAGTGTACTTAGATATGAACCCTAACCCTAAACTCATCAACAAGTGTACTTAGATATGAACCCTAACCCTAAACTCATCAAAAAATGTACTTAGATATGAACCCTAACCCTAAACTGATCAACAAATGTACTTAGATATGAACCCTAACCCTAAACTCATCAACAAGTGTACTTAGATATGAACCCTAACCCTAAACTCATCAACAAATGTACTTAGATATGAACCCTAACCCTAAACTCATCAACAAGTGTACTTAGATATGAACCCTAACCCTAAACTCATCAAAAAATGTACTTAGATATGAACCTTAACCCTAAACTCATCAAAAAATGTACTTAGATATGAACCCTAACCCTAAACTCATCAAAAAATGTACTTAGATATGAACCCTAACCCTAAACTCATCAACAAGTGTACTTAGATATGAACCCTAACCCTAAACTCATCAACAAGTGTACTTAGATATGAACCCTAACCCTAAACTCATCAAAAAATGTACTTAGATATGAACCTTAACCCTAAACTCATCAAAAAATGTACTTAGATATGAACCCTAACCCTAAACTCATCAAAAAATGTACTTAGATATGAACCTTAACCCTAAACTGATCAACAAAGGTACTTAGATATGAACCCTAACCCTAAACTCATCAAAAAATGTACTTAGATATGAACCCTAACCCTAAACTCATCAACAAGTGTACTTAGATATGAACCCTAACCCTAAACTCATCAACAAGTGTACTTAGATATGAACCCTAACCCTAAACTCATCAAAAAATGTACTTAGATATGAACCTTAACCCTAAACTCATCAAAAAATGTACTTAGATATGAACCCTAACCCTAAACTCATCAAAAAATGTACTTAGATATGAACCTTAACCCTAAACTCATGAACAAGTGTACTTAGATATGAACCCTAACCCTAAACTCATCAAAAAATGTACTTAGATATGAACCTTAACCCTAAACTCATGAACAAGTGTACTTAGATATGAACCCTAACCCTAAACTCATCAAAAAATGTACTTAGATATGAACCTTAACCCTAAACTCATCAACAAGTGTACTTAGATATGAACCTTAACCCTAAACTCATCAAAAAATGTACTTAGATATGAACCCTAACCCTAAACTCATCAAAAAATGTACTTAGATATGAACCTTAACCCTAAACTCATCAAAAAATGTACTTAGATATGAACCCTAACCCTAAACTCATCAACAAGTGTACTTAGATATGAACCTTAACCCTAAACTCATCAAAAAATGTACTTAGATATGAACCTTAACCCTAAACTCATCAAAAAATGTACTTAGATATGAACCCTAACCCTAAACTCATCAAAAAATGTACTTAGATATGAACCTTAACCCTAAACTCATCAAAAAATGTACTTAGATATGAACCCTAACCCTAAACTCATCAAAAAATGTACTTAGATATGAACCTTAACCCTAAACTCATGAACAAGTGTACTTAGATATGAACCCTAACCCTAAACTCATCAAAAAATGTACTTAGATATGAACCTTAACCCTAAACTCATCAACAAGTGTACTTAGATATGAACCCTAACCCTAAACTCATCAACAAGTGTACTTAGATATGAACCCTAACCCTAAACTCATCAAAAAATGTACTTAGATATGAACCTTAACCCTAAACTCATCAAAAAATGTACTTAGATATGAACCCTAACCCTAAACTCATCAACAAGTGTACTTAGATATGAACCCTAACCCTAAACTCATCAAAAAATGTACTTAGATATGAACCTTAACCCTAAACTCATCAACAAATGTACTTAGATATGAACCTTAACCCTAAACTCATCAAAAAATGTACTTAGATATGAACCTTAACCCTAAACTCATCAAAAAATGTACTTAGATATGAACCTTAACCCTAAACTCATCAAAAAATGTACTTAGATATGAACCTTAACCCTAAACTCATCAACAAATGTACTTAGATATGAACCTTAACCCTAAACTCATCAAAAAATGTACTTAGATATGAACCCTAACCCTAAACTGATCAACAAGTGTACTTAGATATGAACCCTAACCCTAAACTCATCAAAAAATGTACTTAGATATGAACCTTAACCCTAAACTCATCAAAAAATGTACTTAGATATGAACCCTAACCCTAAACTCATCAAAAAATGTACTTAGATATGAACCTTAACCCTAAACTCATCAAAAAATGTACTTAGATATGAACCCTAACCCTAAACTCATCAACAAGTGTACTTAGATATGAACCCTAACCCTAAACTCATAAACAAGTGTACTTAGATATGAACCCTAACCCTAAACTCATCAAAAAATGTACTTAGATATGAACCTTAACCCTAAACTCATCAAAAAATGTACTTAGATATGAACCCTAACCCTAAACTCATCAACAAGTGTACTTAGATATGAACCCTAACCCTAAACTCATCAACAAATGTACTTAGATATGAACCTTAACCCTAAACTCATCAAAAAATGTACTTAGATATGAACCTTAACCCTAAACTCATCAAAAAATGTACTTAGATATGAACCTTAACCCTAAACTCATCAAAAAATGTACTTAGATATGAACCTTAACCCTAAACTCATCAAAAAATGTACTTAGATATGAACCCTAACCCTAAACTCATCAACAAGTGTACTTAGATATGAACCCTAACCCTAAACTGATCAACAAATGTACTTAGATATGAACCCTAACCCTAAACTCATCAAAAAATGTACTTAGATATGAACCCTAACCCTAAACTCATCAACAAATGTACTTAGATATGAACCCTAACCCTAAACTCATTAACAAGTGTACTTAGATTTGAACCTTAACCCTAAACTCATCAAAAAATGTACTTAGATATGAACCCTAACCCTAAACTGATCAACAAGTGTACTTAGATATGAACCCTAACCCTAAACTGATCAACAAATGTACTTAGATATGAACCCTAACCCTAAACTCATTAACAAGTGTACTTAGATATGAACCTTAACCCTAAACTCATCAAAAAATGTACTTAGATATGAACCTTAACCCTAAACTCATCAAAAAATGTACTTAGATATGAACCTTAACCCTAAACTAATCAAAAAATGTACTTAGATATGAACCTTAACCCTAAACTCATCAAAAAATGTACTTAGATATGAACCCTAACCCTAAACTGATCAACAAGTGTACTTAGATATGAACCCTAACCCTAAACTGATCAAAAAATGTACTTAGATATGAACCCTAACCCTAACCTCATCAACAAGTGTACTTAGATATGAACCTTAACCCTAAACTCATCAAAAAATGTACTTAGATATGAACCCTAACCCTAAACTGATCAACAAGTGTACTTAGATATGAACCCTAACCCTAAACTCATCAAAAAATGTACTTAGATATGAACCCTAACCCTAAACTCATCAACAAGTGTACTTAGATATGAACCCTAACCCTAAACTGATCAACAAATGTACTTAGATATGAACCCTAACCCTAAACTCATCAAAAAATGTACTTAGATATGAACCCTAACCCTAAACTCATCAAAAAATGTACTTAGATATGAACCCTAACCCTAAACTCATCAATAAATGTACTTAGATATGAACCTTAACCCTAAACTCATCAAAAAATGTACTTAGATATGAACCTTAACCCTAAACTGATCAACAAGTGTACTTAGATATGAACCCTAACCCTAAACTCATCAACAAGTGTACTTAGATATGAACCTTAACCCTAAACTCATCAAAAAATGTACTTAGATATGAACCCTAACCCTAAACTGATCAACAAGTGTACTTAGATATGAACCCTAACCCTAAACTGATCAACAAATGTACTTAGATATGAACCCTAACCCTAAACTCATTAACAAGTGTACTTAGATATGAACCTTAACCCTAAACTCATCAAAAAATGTACTTAGATATGAACCCTAACCCTAAACTGATTAACAAGTGTACTTAGATATGAACCCTAACCCTAAACTGATCAACAAATGTACTTAGATATGAACCCTAACCCTAAACTCATTAACAAGTGTACTTAGATATGAACCTTAACCCTAAACTCATCAAAAAATGTACTTAGATATGAACCCTAACCCTAAACTCATCAAAAAATGTACTTAGATATGAACCTTAACCCTAAACTCATCAATAAATGTACTTAGATATGAACCTTAACCCTAAACTCATCAAAAAATGTACTTAGATATGAACCTTAACCCTAAACTGATCAACAAGTGTACTTAGATATGAACCCTAACCCTAAACTCATCAACAAGTGTACTTAGATATGAACCTTAACCCTAAACTCATCAAAAAATGTACTTAGATATGAACCCTAACCCTAAACTGATCAACAAGTGTACTTAGATATGAACCCTAACCCTAAACTGATCAACAAATGTACTTAGATATGAACCCTAACCCTAAACTCATCAAAAAATGTACTTAGATATGAACCTTAACCCTAAACTCATCAACAAGTGTACTTAGATATGAACCCTAACCCTAAACTCATCAAAAAATGTACTTAGATATGAACCCTAACCCTAAACTCATCAACAAGTGTACTTAGATATGAACCCTAACCCTAAACTCATCAAAAAATGTACTTAGATATGAACCCTAACCCTAAACTCATCAACAAGTGTACTTAGATATGAACCCTAACCCTAAACTCATCAAAAAATGTACTTAGATATGAACCTTAACCCTAAACTCATCAAAAAATGTACTTAGATATGAACCCTAACCCTAAACTCATCAACAAGTGTACTTAGATATGAACCCTAACCCTAAACTCATCAAAAAATGTACTTAGATATGAACCCTAACCCTAAACTCATCAAAAAATGTACTTAGATATGAACCCTAACCCTAAACTCATCAAAAAATGTACTTAGATATGAACCCTAACCCTAAACTCATCAACAAGTGTACTTAGATATGAACCCTAACCCTAAACTCATCAAAAAATGTACTTAGATATGAACCTTAACCCTAAACTCATCAACAAATGTACTTAGATATGAACCTTAACCCTAAACTCATCAAAAAATGTACTTAGATATGAACCTTAACCCTAAACTCATCAACAAGTGTACTTAGATATGAACCCTAACCCTAAACTCATCAACAAGTGTACTTAGATATGAACCCTAACCCTAAACTCATCAAAAAATGTACTTAGATATGAACCTTAACCCTAAACTCATCAAAAAATGTACTTAGATATGAACCCTAACCCTAAACTCATCAACAAGTGTACTTAGATATGAACCCTAACCCTAAACTCATCAAAAAATGTACTTAGATATGAACCCTAACCCTAAACTCATCAAAAAATGTACTTAGATATGAACCCTAACCCTAAACTCATCAAAAAATGTACTTAGATATGAACCCTAACCCTAAACTCATCAACAAGTGTACTTAGATATGAACCCTAACCCTAAACTCATCAAAAAATGTACTTAGATATGAACCTTAACCCTAAACTCATCAACAAATGTACTTAGATATGAACCTTAACCCTAAACTCATCAAAAAATGTACTTAGATATGAACCTTAACCCTAAACTCATCAAAAAATGTACTTAGATATGAACCTTAACCCTAAACTCATCAAAAAATGTACTTAGATATGAACCTTAACCCTAAACTCATCAACAAATGTACTTAGATATGAACCTTAACCCTAAACTCATCAAAAAATGTACTTAGATATGAACCCTAACCCTAAACTGATCAACAAGTGTACTTAGATATGAACCCTAACCCTAAACTCATCAAAAAATGTACTTAGATATGAACCTTAACCCTAAACTCATCAAAAAATGTACTTAGATATGAACCCTAACCCTAAACTCATCAAAAAATGTACTTAGATATGAACCTTAACCCTAAACTCATCAAAAAATGTACTTAGATATGAACCCTAACCCTAAACTCATCAACAAGTGTACTTAGATATGAACCCTAACCCTAAACTCATAAACAAGTGTACTTAGATATGAACCCTAACCCTAAACTCATCAAAAAATGTACTTAGATATGAACCTTAACCCTAAACTCATCAAAAAATGTACTTAGATATGAACCCTAACCCTAAACTCATCAACAAGTGTACTTAGATATGAACCCTAACCCTAAACTCATCAACAAATGTACTTAGATATGAACCTTAACCCTAAACTCATCAAAAAATGTACTTAGATATGAACCTTAACCCTAAACTCATCAAAAAATGTACTTAGATATGAACCTTAACCCTAAACTCATCAAAAAATGTACTTAGATATGAACCTTAACCCTAAACTCATCAAAAAATGTACTTAGATATGAACCCTAACCCTAAACTCATCAACAAGTGTACTTAGATATGAACCCTAACCCTAAACTGATCAACAAATGTACTTAGATATGAACCCTAACCCTAAACTCATCAAAAAATGTACTTAGATATGAACCCTAACCCTAAACTCATCAACAAATGTACTTAGATATGAACCCTAACCCTAAACTCATTAACAAGTGTACTTAGATTTGAACCTTAACCCTAAACTCATCAAAAAATGTACTTAGATATGAACCCTAACCCTAAACTGATCAACAAGTGTACTTAGATATGAACCCTAACCCTAAACTGATCAACAAATGTACTTAGATATGAACCCTAACCCTAAACTCATTAACAAGTGTACTTAGATATGAACCTTAACCCTAAACTCATCAAAAAATGTACTTAGATATGAACCTTAACCCTAAACTCATCAAAAAATGTACTTAGATATGAACCTTAACCCTAAACTAATCAAAAAATGTACTTAGATATGAACCTTAACCCTAAACTCATCAAAAAATGTACTTAGATATGAACCCTAACCCTAAACTGATCAACAAGTGTACTTAGATATGAACCCTAACCCTAAACTGATCAAAAAATGTACTTAGATATGAACCCTAACCCTAACCTCATCAACAAGTGTACTTAGATATGAACCTTAACCCTAAACTCATCAAAAAATGTACTTAGATATGAACCCTAACCCTAAACTGATCAACAAGTGTACTTAGATATGAACCCTAACCCTAAACTCATCAAAAAATGTACTTAGATATGAACCCTAACCCTAAACTCATCAACAAGTGTACTTAGATATGAACCCTAACCCTAAACTGATCAACAAATGTACTTAGATATGAACCCTAACCCTAAACTCATCAAAAAATGTACTTAGATATGAACCCTAACCCTAAACTCATCAAAAAATGTACTTAGATATGAACCCTAACCCTAAACTCATCAATAAATGTACTTAGATATGAACCTTAACCCTAAACTCATCAAAAAATGTACTTAGATATGAACCTTAACCCTAAACTGATCAACAAGTGTACTTAGATATGAACCCTAACCCTAAACTCATCAACAAGTGTACTTAGATATGAACCTTAACCCTAAACTCATCAAAAAATGTACTTAGATATGAACCCTAACCCTAAACTGATCAACAAGTGTACTTAGATATGAACCCTAACCCTAAACTGATCAACAAATGTACTTAGATATGAACCCTAACCCTAAACTCATTAACAAGTGTACTTAGATATGAACCTTAACCCTAAACTCATCAAAAAATGTACTTAGATATGAACCCTAACCCTAAACTGATTAACAAGTGTACTTAGATATGAACCCTAACCCTAAACTGATCAACAAATGTACTTAGATATGAACCCTAACCCTAAACTCATTAACAAGTGTACTTAGATATGAACCTTAACCCTAAACTCATCAAAAAATGTACTTAGATATGAACCTTAACCCTAAACTCATCAAAAAATGTACTTAGATATGAACCATAACCCTAAACTAATCAAAAAATGTACTTAGATATGAACCCTAACCCTAAACTGATCAACAAGTGTACTTAGATATGAACCCTAACCCTAAACTCATCAAAAAATGTACTTAGATATGAACCCTAACCCTAAACTCATCAACAAGTGTACTTAGATATGAACCCTAACCCTAAACTCATCAAAAAATGTACTTAGATATGAACCTTAACCCTAAACTCATCAACAAGTGTACTTAGATATGAACCCTAACCCTAAACTGATCAACAAGTGTACTTAGATATGAACCTTAACCCTAAACTCATCAAAAAATGTACTTAGATATGAACCCTAACCCTAAACTGATCAACAAGTGTACTTAGATATGAACCTTAACCCTAAACTCATCAAAAAATGTACTTAGATATGAACCCTAACCCTAAACTCATCAACAAGTGTACTTAGATATGAACCCTAACCCTAAACTCATCAACAAATGTACTTAGATATGAACCCTAACCCTAAACTCATCAACAAGTGTACTTAGATATGAACCCTAACCCTAAAATCATCAACAAATGTACTTAGATATGAACCCTAACCCTAAACTCATCAACAAGTGTACTTAGATATGAACCCTAACCGTAAACTCATCAAAAAATGTACTTAGATATGAACCTTAACCCTAAACTCATCAAAAAATGTACTTAGATATGAACCCTAACCCTAAACTGATCAACAAGTGTACTTAGATATGAACCCTAACCCTAAACTCATCAACAAGTGTACTTAGATATGAACCCTAACCCTAAAGTCATCAAAAAATGTACTTAGATATGAACCCTAACCCTAAACTCATCAAAAAATGTACTTAGATATGAACCCTAACCCTAAACTCATCAAAAAATGTACTTAGATATGAACCTTAACCCTAAACTCATCAAAAAATGTACTTAGATATGAACCTTAACCCTAAACTGATCAACAAGTGTACTTAGATATGAACCCTAACCCTAAACTCATCAACAAGTGTACTTAGATATGAACCCTAACCCTAAAGTCATCAAAAAATGTACTTAGATATGAACCTTAACCCTAAACTCATCAAAAAATGTACTTAGATATGAACCCTAACCCTAAACTCATCAAAAAATGTACTTAGATATGAACCTTAACCCTAAACTCATCAAAAAATGTACTTAGATATGAACCTTGACCCTAAACTGATCAACAAGTGTACTTAGATATGAACCCTAACCCTAAACTCATCAAAAAATGTACTTAGATATGAACCTTAACCCTAAACTCATCAAAAAATGTACTTAGATATGAACCCTAACCCTAAACTGATCAACAAGTGTACTTAGATATGAACCCTAACCCTAAACTCATCAAAAAATGTACTTAGATATGAACCTTAACCCTAAACTCATCAAAAAATGTACTTAGATATGAACCCTAACCCTAAACTCATCAACAAATGTACTTAGATATGAACCCTAACCCTAAACTCATCAAAAAATGTACTTAGATATGAACCTTAACCCTAAACTCATCAAAAAATGTACTTAGATATGAACCCTAACCCTAAACTCATCAACAAGTGTACTTAGATATGAACCCTAACCCTAAACTCATCAAAAAGTGTACTTAGATATGAACCCTAACCCTAAACTCATCAAAAAATGTACTTAGATATGAACCTTAACCCTAAACTCATCAAAAAATGTACTTAGATATGAACCCTAACCCTAAACTCATCAACAAGTGTACTTAGATATGAACCCTAACCCTAAACTCATCAACAAATGTACTTAGATATGAACCTTAACCCTAAACTCATCAAAAAATGTACTTAGATATGAACCTTAACCCTAAACTCATCAACAAATGTACTTAGATATGAACCTTAACCCTAAACTCATCAAAAAATGTACTTAGATATGAACCCTTACCCTAAACTCATCAACAAGTGTACTTAGATATGAACCCTAACCCTAAACTCATCAAAAAATGTACTTAGATATGAACCTTAACCCTAAACTCATCAAAAAATGTACTTAGATATGAACCCTAACCCTAAACTCATCAACAAGTGTACTTAGATATGAACCCTAACCCTAAACTCATCAACAAATGTACTTAGATATGAACCTTAACCCTAAACTCATCAAAAAATGTACTTAGATATGAACCTTAACCCTAAACTCATCAACAAATGTACTTAGATATGAACCTTAACCCTAAACTCATCAAAAAATGTACTTAGATATGAACCCTAACCCTAAACTCATCAACAAGTGTACTTAGATATGGACCCTAACCCTAAACTCATCAACAAGTGTACTTAGATATGAACCCTAACCCTAAACTCATCAAAAAATGTACTTAGATATGAACCCTAACCCTAAAGTCATCAAAAAATGTACTTAGATATGAACCTTAACCCTAAACTCATCAAAAAATGTACTTAGATATGAACCCTAACCCTAAACTCATCAAAAAATGTACTTAGATATGAACCCTAACCCTAAAGTCATCAAAAAATGTACTTAGATATGAACCTTAACCCTAAACTCATCAAAAAATGTACTTAGATATGAACCCTAACCCTAAACTCATCAAAAAATGTACTTAGATATGAACCTTAACCCTAAACTCATCAAAAAATGTACTTAGATATGAACCTTGACCCTAAACTGATCAACAAGTGTACTTAGATATGAACCCTAACCCTAAACTCATCAAAAAATGTACTTAGATATGAACCTTAACCCTAAACTCATCAAAAAATGTACTTAGATATGAACCCTAACCCTAAACTGATCAACAAGTGTACTTAGATATGAACCCTAACCCTAAACTCATCAAAAAATGTACTTAGATATGAACCTTAACCCTAAACTCATCAAAAAATGTACTTAGATATGAACCCTAACCCTAAACTCATCAACAAATGTACTTAGATATGAACCCTAACCCTAAACTCATCAAAAAATGTACTTAGATATGAACCTTAACCCTAAACTCATCAAAAAATGTACTTAGATATGAACCCTAACCCTAAACTCATCAACAAGTGTACTTAGATATGAACCCTAACCCTAAACTCATCAAAAAGTGTACTTAGATATGAACCCTAACCCTAAACTCATCAAAAAATGTACTTAGATATGAACCTTAACCCTAAACTCATCAAAAAATGTACTTAGATATGAACCCTAACCCTAAACTCATCAACAAGTGTACTTAGATATGAACCTTAACCCTAAACTCATCAAAAAATGTACTTAGATATGAACCCTAACCCTAAACTCATCAACAAGTGTACTTAGATATGAACCCTAACCCTAAACTCATCAAAAAATGTACTTAGATATGAACCTTAACCCTAAACTCATCAAAAAATGTACTTAGATATGAACCCTAACCCTAAACTCATCAACAAGTGTACTTAGATATGAACCCTAACCCTAAACTCATCAACAAATGTACTTAGATATGAACCTTAACCCTAAACTCATCAAAAAATGTACTTAGATATGAACCTTAACCCTAAACTCATCAACAAATGTACTTAGATATGAACCTTAACCCTAAACTCATCAAAAAATGTACTTAGATATGAACCCTAACCCTAAACTCATCAACAAGTGTACTTAGATATGAACCTTAACCCTAAACTCATCAACAAATGTACTTAGATATGAACCTTAACCCTAAACTCATCAAAAAATGTACTTAGATATGAACCTTAACCCTAAACTCATCAACAAATGTACTTAGATATGAACCTTAACCCTAAACTCATCAAAAAATGTACTTAGATATGAACCCTAACCCTAAACTCATCAACAAGTGTACTTAGATATGAACCCTAACCCTAAACTCATCAACAAATGTACTTAGATATGAACCTTAACCCTAAACTCATCAAAAAATGTACTTAGATATGAACCTTAACCCTAAACTCATCAACAAATGTACTTAGATATGAACCTTAACCCTAAACTCATCAAAAAATGTACTTAGATATGAACCCTAACCCTAAACTCATCAAAAAGTGTACTTAGATATGAACCCTAACCCTAAACTCATCAAAAAATGTACTTAGATATGAACCCTAACCCTAAACTCATCAACAAGTGTACTTAGATATGAACCCTAACCCTAAACTCATCAACAAATGTACTTAGATATGAACCTTAACCCTAAACTCATCAAAAAATGTACTTAGATATGAACCTTAACCCTAAACTCATCAAAAAATGTACTTAGATATGAACCCTAACCCTAAACTCATCAACAAATGTACTTAGATATGAACCCTAACCCTAAACTCATCAACAAATGTACTTAGATATGAACCTTAACCCTAAACTCATCAAAAAATGTACTTAGATATGAACCCTAACCCTAAACTCATCAAAAAGTGTACTTAGATATGAACCCTAACCCTAAACTCATCAACAAATGTACTTAGATATGAACCTTAACCCTAAACTCATCAAAAAATGTACTTAGATATGAACCTTAACCCTAAACTCATCAACAAATGTACTTAGATATGAACCTTAACCCTAAACTCATCAAAAAATGTACTTAGATATGAACCCTAACCCTAAACTCATCAACAAGTGTACTTAGATATGAACCTTAACCCTAAACTCATCAAAAAATGTACTTAGATATGAACCTTAACCCTAAACTCATCAAAAAATGTACTTAGATATGAACCCTAACCCTAAACTCATCAACAAGTGTACTTAGATATGAACCTTAACCCTAAACTCATCAAAAAATGTACTTAGATATGAACCCTAACCCTAAACTCATCAACAAGTGTACTTAGATATGAACCTTAACCCTAAACTCATCAAAAAATGTACTTAGATATGAACCTTAACCCTAAACTCATCAAAAAATGTACTTAGATATGAACCCTAACCCTAAACTCATCAAAAAATGTACTTAGATATGAACCTTAACCCTAAACTCATCAAAAAATGTACTTAGATATGAACCCTAACCCTAAACTCATCAACAAGTGTACTTAGATATGAACCCTAACCCTAAACTCATCAACAAATGTACTTAGATATGAACCTTAACCCTAAACTCATCAAAAAATGTACTTAGATATGAACCTTAACCCTAAACTCATCAACAAGTGTACTTAGATATGAACCCTAACCCTAAACTCATCAAAAAATGTACTTAGATATGAACCCTAACCCTAAACTCATCAACAAGTGTACTTAGATATGAACCCTAACCCTAAACTCATCAAAAAATGTACTTAGATATGAACCTTAACCCTAAACTCATCAAAAAATGTACTTAGATATGAACCTTAACCCTAAACTCATCAAAAAATGTACTTAGATATGAACCCTAACCCTAAACTCATCAACAAATGTACTTAGATATGAACCCTAACCCTAAACTCATCAACAAGTGTACTTAGATATGAACCCTAACCCTAAACTCATCAACAAATGTACTTAGATATGAACCTTAACCCTAAACTCATCAAAAAATGTACTTAGATATGAACCTTAACCCTAAACTCATCAAAAAATGTACTTAGATATGAACCTTAACCCTAAACTCATCAAAAAATGTACTTAGATATGAACCCTAACCCTAAACTCATCAACAAGTGTACTTAGATATGAACCTTAACCCTAAACTCATCAAAAAATGTACTTAGATATGAACCCTAACCCTAAACTCATCAACAAATGTACTTAGATATGAACCCTAACCCTAAACTCATCAAAAAATGTACTTAGATATGAACCTTAACCCTAAACTCATCAAAAAATGTACTTAGATATGAACCTTAACCCTAAACTCATCAACAAGTGTACTTAGATATGAACCCTAACCCTAAACTCATCAACAAGTGTACTTAGATATGAACCTTAACCCTAAACTCATCAACAAATGTACTTAGATATGAACCCTAACCCTAAACTCATCAACAAATGTACTTAGATATGAACCCTAACCCTAAACTCATCAAAAAATGTACTTAGATATGAACCCTAACCCTAAACTCATCAAAAAATGTACTTAGATATGAACCCTAACCCTAAACTCATCAACAAGTGTACTTAGATATGAACCCTAACCCTAAACTCATCAACAAATGTACTTAGATATGAACCCTAACCCTAAACTCATCAACAAATGTACTTAGATATGAACCCTAACCCTAAACTCATCAACAAATGTACTTAGATATGAACCCTAACCCTAAACTCATCAAAAAATGTACTTAGATATGAACCTTAACCCTAAACTCATCAAAAAATGTACTTAGATATGAACCCTAACCCTAAACTCATCAACAAATGTACTTAGATATGAACCCTAACCCTAAACTCATCAAAAAATGTACTTAGATATGAACCCTAACCCTAAACTCATCAACAAGTGTACTTAGATATGAACCCTAACCCTAAACTCATCAACAAATGTACTTAGATATGAACCTTAACCCTAAACTCATCAAAAAATATACTTAGATATGAACCTTAACCCTAAACTCATCAACAAATGTACTTAGATATGAACCTTAACCCTAAACTCATCAAAAAATGTACTTAGATATGAACCCTAACCCTAAACTCATCAACAAGTGTACTTAGATATGAACCTTAACCCTAAACTCATCAAAAAATGTACTTAGATATGAACCTTAACCCTAAACTCATCAAAAAATGTACTTAGATATGAACCCTAACCCTAAACTCATCAACAAGTGTACTTAGATATGAACCTTAACCCTAAACTCATCAAAAAATGTACTTAGATATGAACCCTAACCCTAAACTCATCAACAAGTGTACTTAGATATGAACCTTAACCCTAAACTCATCAAAAAATGTACTTAGATATGAACCTTAACCCTAAACTCATCAAAAAATGTACTTAGATATGAACCCTAACCCTAAACTCATCAAAAAATGTACTTAGATATGAACCTTAACCCTAAACTCATCAAAAAATGTACTTAGATATGAACCCTAACCCTAAACTCATCAACAAGTGTACTTAGATATGAACCCTAACCCTAAACTCATCAACAAATGTACTTAGATATGAACCTTAACCCTAAACTCATCAAAAAATGTACTTAGATATGAACCTTAACCCTAAACTCATCAACAAGTGTACTTAGATATGAACCCTAACCCTAAACTCATCAAAAAATGTACTTAGATATGAACCCTAACCCTAAACTCATCAACAAGTGTACTTAGATATGAACCCTAACCCTAAACTCATCAAAAAATGTACTTAGATATGAACCTTAACCCTAAACTCATCAAAAAATGTACTTAGATATGAACCTTAACCCTAAACTCATCAAAAAATGTACTTAGATATGAACCCTAACCCTAAACTCATCAACAAATGTACTTAGATATGAACCCTAACCCTAAACTCATCAACAAGTGTACTTAGATATGAACCCTAACCCTAAACTCATCAACAAATGTACTTAGATATGAACCTTAACCCTAAACTCATCAAAAAATGTACTTAGATATGAACCTTAACCCTAAACTCATCAAAAAATGTACTTAGATATGAACCTTAACCCTAAACTCATCAAAAAATGTACTTAGATATGAACCCTAACCCTAAACTCATCAACAAGTGTACTTAGATATGAACCTTAACCCTAAACTCATCAAAAAATGTACTTAGATATGAACCCTAACCCTAAACTCATCAACAAATGTACTTAGATATGAACCCTAACCCTAAACTCATCAAAAAATGTACTTAGATATGAACCTTAACCCTAAACTCATCAAAAAATGTACTTAGATATGAACCTTAACCCTAAACTCATCAACAAGTGTACTTAGATATGAACCCTAACCCTAAACTCATCAACAAGTGTACTTAGATATGAACCTTAACCCTAAACTCATCAACAAATGTACTTAGATATGAACCCTAACCCTAAACTCATCAACAAATGTACTTAGATATGAACCCTAACCCTAAACTCATCAAAAAATGTACTTAGATATGAACCCTAACCCTAAACTCATCAAAAAATGTACTTAGATATGAACCCTAACCCTAAACTCATCAACAAGTGTACTTAGATATGAACCCTAACCCTAAACTCATCAACAAATGTACTTAGATATGAACCCTAACCCTAAACTCATCAACAAATGTACTTAGATATGAACCCTAACCCTAAACTCATCAACAAATGTACTTAGATATGAACCCTAACCCTAAACTCATCAAAAAATGTACTTAGATATGAACCTTAACCCTAAACTCATCAAAAAATGTACTTAGATATGAACCCTAACCCTAAACTCATCAACAAATGTACTTAGATATGAACCCTAACCCTAAACTCATCAAAAAATGTACTTAGATATGAACCCTAACCCTAAACTCATCAACAAGTGTACTTAGATATGAACCCTAACCCTAAACTCATCAACAAATGTACTTAGATATGAACCTTAACCCTAAACTCATCAAAAAATATACTTAGATATGAACCTTAACCCTAAACTCATCAAAAAATGTACTTAGATATGAACCTTAACCCTAAACTCATCAAAAAATGTACTTAGATATGAACCCTAACCCTAAACTCATCAACAAGTGTACTTAGATATGAACCCTAACCCTAAACTGATCAACAAGTGTACTTAGATATGAACCTTAACCCTAAACTCATCAAAAAATGTACTTAGATATGAACCCTAACCCTAAACTCATCAACAAATGTACTTAGATATGAACCCTAACCCTAAACTCATCAAAAAATGTACTTAGATATGAACCCTAACCCTAAACTCATCAAAAAATGTACTTAGATATGAACCTTAACCCTAAACTCATCAACAAGTGTACTTAGATATGAACCCTAACCCTAAACTCATCAACAAATGTACTTAAATATGAACCCTAACCCTAAACTCATCAACAAATGTACTTAGATATGAACCCTAACCCTAAACTCATCAACAAATGTACTTAGATATGAACCCTAACCCTACACTCATCAAAAAATGTACTTAGATATGAACCCTAATCCTAAACTCATCAACAAGTGTACTTAGATATGAACCCTAACCCTAAACTCATCAACAAATGTACTTAGATATGAACCCTAACCCTAAACTCATCAACAAATGTACTTAGATATGAACCCTAACCCTAAACTCATCAACAAATGTACTTAGATATGAACCCTAACCCTACACTCATCAAAAAATGTACTTAGATATGAACCCTAATCCTAAACTCATCAAAAAATGTACTTAGATATGAACCTTAACCCTAAACTCATCAAAAAATGTACTTAGATATGAACCTTAACCCTAAACTCATCAAAAAATGTACTTAGATATGAACCCTAACCCTAAACTCATCAAAAAATGTACTTAGATATGAACCCTAACCCTAAACTAATCAAAAAATGTACTTAGATATGAACCCTAACCCTAAACTCATCAACAAGTGTACTTAGATATGAACCCTAACCCTAAACTCATGAACAAGTGTACTTAGATATGAACCCTAACCCTAAACTGATCAACAAAGGTACTTAGATATGAACCCTAACCCTAAACTCATCAAAAAATGTACTTAGATATGAACCCTAACCCTAAACTCATCAACAAGTGTACTTAGATATGAACCCTAACCCTAAACTCATCAAAAAATGTACTTAGATATGAACCTTAACCCTAAACTCATCAAAAAATGTACTTAGATATGAACCTTAACCCTAAACTCATCAAAAAATGTACTTAGATATGAACCCTAACCCTAAACTCATCAAAAAATGTACTTAGATATGAACCCTAACCCTAAACTCATCAACAAATGTACTTAGATATGAACCTTAACCCTAAACTCATCAACAAGTGTACTTAGATATGAACCCTAACCCTAAACTCATGAACAAGTGTACTTAGATATGAACCCTAACCCTAAACTGATCAACAAAGGTACTTAGATATGAACCCTAACCCTAAACTCATCAACAAGTGTACTTAGATATGAACCCTAACCCTAAACTCATCAACAAATGTACTTAGATATGAACCCTAACCCTAAACTCATCAACAAATGTACTTAGATATGAACCCTAACCCTAAACTCATCAACAAATGTACTTAGATATGAACCCTAATCCTAAACTCATCAAAAAATGTACTTAGATATGAACCCTAATCCTAAACTCATCAACAAATGTACTTAGATATGAACCCTAACCCTAAACTCATCAAAAAATGTACTTAGATATGAACCTTAACCCTAAACTCATCAACAAATGTACTTAGATATGAACCCTAACCCTAAACTCATCAAAAAATGTACTTAGATATGAACCCTAACCCTAAACTCATCAAAAAATGTACTTAGATATGAACCCTAACCCTAAACTCATCAACAAGTGTACTTAGATATGAACCCTAACCCTAAACTCATCAACAAATGTACTTAGATATGAACCTTAACCCTAAACTCATCAACAAATGTACTTAGATATGAACCCTAACCCTAAACTCATCAAAAAATGTACTTAGATATGAACCCTAACCCTAAACTCATCAAAAAATGTACTTAGATATGAACCCTAACCCTAAACTCATCAACAAGTGTACTTAGATATGAACCCTAACCCTAAACTCATCAACAAATGTACTTAGATATGAACCTTAACCCTAAACTCATCAACAAATGTACTTAGATATGAACCCTAACCCTAAACTCATCAAAAAATGTACTTAGATATGAACCCTAACCCTAAACTCATCAAAAAATGTACTTAGATATGAACCCTAACCCTAAACTCATCAACAAGTGTACTTAGATATGAACCCTAACCCTAAACTCATGAACAAGTGTACTTAGATATGAACCCTAACCCTAAACTGATCAACAAAGGTACTTAGATATGAACCCTAACCCTAAACTCATCAAAAAATGTACTTAGATATGAACCTTAACCCTAAACTCATCAACAAATGTACTTAGATATGAACCCTAACCCTAAACTCATCAAAAAATGTACTTAGATATGAACCCTAACCCTAAACTCATCAAAAAATGTACTTAGATATGAACCCTAACCCTAAACTCATCAACAAGTGTACTTAGATATGAACCCTAACCCTAAACTCATGAACAAGTGTACTTAGATATGAACCCTAACCCTAAACTGATCAACAAAGGTACTTAGATATGAACCCTAACCCTAAACTCATCAAAAAATGTACTTAGATATGAACCCTAACCCTAAACTCATCAACAAGTGTACTTAGATATGAACCCTAACCCTAAACTCATCAAAAAATGTACTTAGATATGAACCTTAACCCTAAACTCATCAAAAAATGTACTTAGATATGAACCTTAACCCTAAACTCATCAAAAAATGTACTTAGATATGAACCCTAACCCTAAACTCATCAAAAAATGTACTTAGATATGAACCCTAACCCTAAACTCATCAACAAATGTACTTAGATATGAACCTTAACCCTAAACTCATCAACAAGTGTACTTAGATATGAACCCTAACCCTAAACTCATGAACAAGTGTACTTAGATATGAACCCTAACCCTAAACTGATCAACAAAGGTACTTAGATATGAACCCTAACCCTAAACTCATCAACAAGTGTACTTAGATATGAACCCTAACCCTAAACTCATCAACAAATGTACTTAGATATGAACCCTAACCCTAAACTCATCAAAAAATGTACTTAGATATGAACCCTAATCCTAAACTCATCAACAAATGTACTTAGATATGAACCCTAACCCTAAACTCATCAAAAAATGTACTTAGATATGAACCCGAACCCCATCAACAAGTATACTTTGATATAAAGTAAAAAATCAGGAATAGAAATATCTTCATCATTTTCTTTTTCAATTCCCTTAATTTATGTCGACTTCTACTCATTAAACTTCCGGTTTTAACACCTTTCACACATCTGTAGATGTGAGACGGGAAGTTGCCAGC
>CAUVYP010000435.1:12500-17500 GCA_963556195.1 Sepiola atlantica | reverse complement strand
TTAATTTTAACAAACAAATTATCAACCGAAAGTTATTTTTTTTACATTGAAAAAAATTGAATTTTATTGAATTAATTTTTACAAACAAATTATCGACCGTAGGTTATTTTTTTACATTGAAAAAAATTGAATTTTATTGAATTAATTTTTACAAACAAATTATCGACCGTAAGTTATTTTTTTTTACATTGAAAAAAAAATTGAATTTTATTGAATTAATTTTTACAAACAAATTATCAACCGTAAGTTATTTTTTTTACATTGAAAAAAATTGAATTTTATTGAATAAATTTTAACAAACAAATTATCAACCTTAAGTTATTTTTTTACATTGAAAAAAATTTAATTTTATTGAATTAATTTTAACAAACAAATTATCAACCGTAAGTTTTTTTTCTTACATTGAAAAAAATTGAATTTTATTGAATTAATTTTAACAAACAAATTATCAACCGTAAGTTATTTTTTTTTACATTGAAAAAAAATTAAATTTTATTGAATAAATTTTAACAAACAAATTATCAACCGTAAGTTATTTTTTTTACATTGAAAAAAATTAAATTTTATTGAATAAATTTTTACAAACAAATTATCAACCGTAAGTTATTTTTTTTACATTGAAAAAAATTGAATTTTATTGAATTAATTTTAACAAACAAATTATCAACCGTAAGTTTTTTTTCTTACATTGAAAAAAATTGAATTTTATTGAATTAATTTTAACAAACAAATTATCAACCGTAAGTTATTTTTTTTTACATTGAAAAAAAATTAAATTTTATTGAATAAATTTTAACAAACAAATTTCCAACCGTAAGTTATTTTTTTACATTGAAAAAAATTGAATTTTATTGAATAAATTTTAACAAACAAATTATCAACCATAAGTTATTTTTTTACATTGAAAAAAATTGCATTTTATTGAATTAATTTTAACAAACAAATTATCAACCGTAAGTTATTTTTTTACATTGAAAAAAATTGAATTTTATTGAATTAATTTTAACAAACAAATTATCAACCTTAAGTTATTTTTTTACATTGAAAAAAATTGAATTTTATTGAATAAATTTTAACAAACAAATTATCAAACGTAAGTTATTTTTTTATTATTAATAACGTTAACCATTTACTTGAACTAATAGCATCTCTTATTTGTAACATTAAATCATGCAAATTGATATTCATACAACATAATTCTGCAGCTGGAATAATACCTGATTCTAACTTCTCCATTATTTTAATTTTTACGTTATCTTATGGGAAAGTAATCAATAATTAGTAATTAAAAAAGGAAGCGGAAGTCGAAATTAAAAAAAGTTTTATAAATGTCAAAGTGTAAATATTAATTCCATGAAAAATGCCAGAATACTGAAATCATATGCTCTTAATAGAGTTAAGATGAAAATTCATGTACACTAAATGTACAAAAGCAAGGAGATTCCCAAATTTTTACACTTTTATTGTCATTAAGGGTATGCGAGCACAACAGGGCTATGTATTTTACTGGTAGGAATTTTTCTTCAGCGCACCTCACACACTTCATCCACTCATGCATAGATATGTATACTGTAGTGATGTGATGATGAAATGGTTTGGTTGATATGTACTCATACCCTTAATGACAATAAAAGTGTACAAATTTGGGAATTTCCTTGATTTTGTACATTTAGTGTATATGAATTTTCATCTTAACCCTATTAAGGGCATATGATTTCAGTATACTGGCATTTTTTCATGGAATGTCACTACTTTTGTAAAGGCTATGCCTCAATACAATGCCTTCTCATAAGTTTTTTTTTAATTTTCTGGAAAACTAAGGTATATGGTGAACTGAAATTAAAATGCCATCAACTAGACCCTAGAACCTCTATCTCTGCCAAAAATCAGCTGAATCCATCAAATAGTTGATGAGATGTATCTGGCACATACGTGTGTACGTACACACAGATAACATGATTTCATGATTGAACTTTCTGGATCTCTGGGTTGCCTTGACTAATGATGCTGAAATTCTACACACTTATAGAACCTATCAAATAAAAATTTTGTGCAAAGTTTTAACTAATTTGGTTTATTGGTTTTTGAGTTATGATTGATCAAAGAAATGAGATTTCCAGCATAGGCCATTTGTGAAGTCTATTAAGGGATAGAGCGCTCTCGCGCCTCCCTTGATTTTTGTTATTCAGAAATGCTAACAAAAGGGCTTTATTTTTCATTTCTGGTCATCCGTACGTCAGATGACGCGAATGATTAAACAGGAAGTCACAAAGACATAAAAATCTTGATTTAACCATAAAATCATCATTTGCCGACTTTTTATTTCAAACACTTATATTAATAATAAAACTAGCGGAACCCGTGTAAATTACACGAAATGATGTTTTCAATACGGGTCCTAATGTAACAAAGCACCCTCTATTTGTTAGTAAGTTACACTTGCTTTATTATGAGACACCCCCCTTCTGGATAAGAGTGAAATAATTGTTTGAAATAGTAACTCGTGTACGATGGACACTGCGCATATCTACTAAAAAAGGTTGATATGCCATCTGTTCAAAAAAAACAAAAAACAACAAAATAATACTGACCGATACCCTACTTTTTAAGCAGTCAACGTAATTAAATAGACAATGCCATTAAAAACGTCAACATAAAAACAAAAAATAGTTTTAAGCAACACAAAAAAGTAGTTTTTAACCAGGTAATAAAAAAATGTATTATTTCTTCCCCTTCCCCTCGAAATGTAGAATAAAAATCTTAGAGGTTGGTTGGGATCGAACTATAAACCAGTCGGGCCGAAGTAAAAAATACTACCTCGCTAACCATTGCGACAAAGGGATACACATATAAATATTCTTAAACGCAGGCTAGTTGAATGTTTTTCAAAATTTAGGTGCGGCACGCATGTGCAGAGCTTTTGCCGGAAGCGTGACACACGAACACACACGCTATCGTATTAATATATAGATGTGTTTTTTTTCAATGTAAATATTATATAAAACTAAAAAACAACTATTAAACAAATGTATTATTATTATTATTAATTATTATTATTATTATTAATTATTATTATTATTATTAATTATTATTATTAATTATTATTATTATTAATTATTATTAATTATTATTATTATTAATTATTATTATTATTATTATTATTATTATTATTATTAATTAGTATTATTAAAATATGATTCGAAAGAACAATAATAATTATAGAATTCGCATAAAAAAATGCTAACAAAATGGTTTTATTTTTAATTTCTTGTCATCCGTACGTCAGATGACGCGCACGATTAAACAGGAAATCACAAAAACATAAAAATCTTGGAAAAAAAAAAGCGAGAAATCTTTTTAATCTTTAGAAAAGAAAGAAGACAATTGTGTAAAAAAAAAGAAAAAAAGTAGGTTACTTATGGCAAGTGGGGTTGTCCTCAACAATATCTCACACTCCCAGGGTTTTTTTTTTGTTTGTTTGTTTGTTTGTTTGTTTGCAATGTAAATAAAGAATATTTAACAACCGGTTTAATTTCTTTCTCAATGAACAACTATCTGGCCAGCGGCGAGGCGGGTTTCAATGACTCGATTCTTTGTCAGAAGATAACACGCCGGCCCATTTTTTTTTAAAAACATTTCGGTGACTTCTAAAGAAATGTGATTTGAGCATACAAATATGGCCGGGGTGGAAGTGTGTTTATGGCGGGAGATTCAAAAGAAGAACAAAGGGTTTTTGGATTTTAACCACAGTCGCGAAGGATTTCGGACAAATGGTTTTGCGATAATGAATCCCCCAACCATAGGTAGTGTAATAGATGGCATTTATAACTGCATGTTATTACACCGTTAGGCTTCCACCATTGGACCACGTGGGGATTAAATAAAACAGTTTAAGACAACCAAGAGAAAGGAAGAAAATATTATTTAAACTTACCTTAAAGAAAGCGAAGGAATTAGGAAGCTATACACATATACGAATAGGCCTTTTATAATGGTTAATAAAAAAGGAAAGGAATAACATTTTTATTAACAAAACAATTTATTTAATATTTGAAACATTTTGAAGAGTTCTTATGGTTCGTACTTGTAAGTGTATATATGCGAGGCATGTGAATGTCTTTTGTGTGGCTAATTTGTAATTGATCATGTGTGTGAAGAAATGTTCGTCAAATTGAAGGATTGTGAAGAAATGTTCATCGAATTGAAAGATTGTGAATAAGATTACCTTTTTCTCCCCATCCTCCTCAACACAGCTCGTTCGAGCTGGTGGGGGGGGGGGATCGCCGAGAGTTCTTGGTGCGTTCTTCTCAAGACGCTGAGGGAAAAAGAGAGTGAGGAAAGGAACACGTGTTCTTTTATCGACTTCAAATCTCGCGTGGTCAAGCTGGCCGAAATCCTTCGGCCAACGTGATTCTGCGAGACTTCACGAGTTTCTCCCTTCAGAGGCGAAGAAGGGTTAAACAAAGAAAGAAAGGGAGTGAGTAAGAGAGAGTACCCCAATTGTGGTGTTCACCACATAAATAATCCGTCATTCCTTCGATTGTGAGCGGAGCTTTGCAATAAGTTCTTCTCCGGTTGCAGATAGTCGTTCAATATTTAGAGTAGTAGGCCTTCGTCAGTCGTGTCCAACCCTGAATGACATCTGCAGATCTAGCCGATACTATGAATAATGACTTCGGCATTTCTTGCTGTGGCTGAGAAGGCCTATGCCGTGTCAGTGCAAGTGCTGCCAGGTTAGGATAAAAAAAAAAAATAGGAATGCAGCTGCTGCCCAGTTACCAGCATGCCCCTCAGTGATTACGCAAGCGAGGCATACGGAATGATATCAACTCATCACCAAGGAACGCAGATTTTTTTATAGGGTTGATCTCTCTAGGCATTGCCTTTATAAGGTGGGTAACCCTGGCCATTGCCAATCAAAGTGGATCATCTGCCCCGCATTATGGGTTGGGACCATAGCTAACAGAACTGCATCAGCTGCTCTTCAACCATAAAAGTCA
>CAUVYP010000435.1:0-7500 GCA_963556195.1 Sepiola atlantica | reverse complement strand
CTGTCAAGTTAGGTTATCTGTTGTGTCGAACATGAAACATAAAAACAAAGTACACGTTCTTGTACTTTGTTTTACAGTTCTTGCAATTATCATTCATAACTTTACTGTCAAGTTAGGTTATCTGTTGTGTCGAACATGAAACATAAAACAAAGTACACGTTCTTGTACTTTGTTTTACAGTTCTTGCAATTATCGTTCATAACTTTACTGTCAAGTTAGGTTATCTGTTGTGTCGAACATGAAACATAAAACAAAGTACACGTTCTTGTACTTTGTTTTACAGTTCTTGCAATTATCGTTCATAACTTTACTGTCAAGTTAGGTTATCTGTTGTGTCGAACATGAAACATAAAACAAAGTACACGTTCTTGTACTTTGTTTTACAGTTCTTGCAATTATCATTCATAACTTTACTGTCAAGTTAGGTTATCTGTTGTGTCGAACATGAAACATAAAACAAAGTACACGTTCTTGTACTTTGTTTTACAGTTCTTGCAATTATCATTCATAACTTTACTGTCAAGTTAGGTTATCTGTTGTGTCGAACATGAAACATAAAACAAAGTACACGTTCTTGTACTTTGTTTTACAGTTCTTGCAATTATCATTCATAACTTTACTGTCAAGTTAGGTTATCTGTTGTGTCGAACATGAAACATAAAACAAAGTACACGTTCTTGTACTTTGTTTTACAGTTCTTGCAATTATCATTCATAACTTTACTGTCAAGTTAGGTTATCTGTTGTGTCGAACATGAAACATAAAACAAAGTACACGTTCTTGTACTTTGTTTTACAGTTCTTGCAATTATCGTTCATAACTTTACTGTCAAGTTAGGTTATCTGTTGTGTCGAACATGAAACATAAAACAAAGTACACGTTCTTGTACTTTGTTTTACAGTTCTTGCAATTATCATTCATAACTTTACTGTCAAGTTAGGTTATCTGTTGTGTCGAACATGAAACATAAAACAAAGTACACGTTCTTGTACTTTGTTTTACAGTTCTTGCAATTATCATTCATAACTTTACTGTCAAGTTAGGTTATCTGTTGTGTCGAACATGAAACATAAAACAAAGTACACGTTCTTGTACTTTGTTTTACAGTTCTTGCAATTATCATTCATAACTTTACTGTCAAGTTAGGTTATCTGTTGTGTCGAACATGAAACATAAAACAAAGTACACGTTCTTGTACTTTGTTTTACAGTTCTTGCAATTATCATTCATAACTTTACTGTCAAGTTAGGTTATCTGTTGTGTCGAACATGAAACATAAAACAAAGTACACGTTCTTGTACTTTGTTTTACAGTTCTTGCAATTATCATTCATAACTTTACTGTCAAGTTAGGTTATCTGTTGTGTCGAACATGAAACATAAAACAAAGTACACGTTCTTGTACTTTGTTTTACAGTTCTTGCAATTATCATTCATAACTTTACTGTCAAGTTAGGTTATCTGTTGTGTCGAACATGAAACATAAAACAAAGTACACGTTCTTGTACTTTGTTTTACAGTTCTTGCAATTATCATTCATAACTTTACTGTCAAGTTAGGTTATCTGTTGTGTCGAACATGAAACATAAAACAAAGTACACGTTCTTGTACTTTGTTTTACAGTTCTTGCAATTATCATTCATAACTTTACTGTCAAGTTAGGTTATCTGTTGTGTCGAACATGAAACATAAAACAAAGTACACGTTCTTGTACTTTGTTTTACAGTTCTTGCAATTATCATTCATAACTTTACTGTCAAGTTAGGTTATCTGTTGTGTCGAACATGAAACATAAAACAAAGTACACGTTCTTGTACTTTGTTTTACAGTTCTTGCAATTATCATTCATAACTTTACTGTCAAGTTAGGTTATCTGTTGTGTCGAACATGAAACATAAAACAAAGTACACGTTCTTGTACTTTGTTTTACAGTTCTTGCAATTATCATTCATAACTTTACTGTCAAGTTAGGTTATCTGTTGTGTCGAACATGAAACATAAAACAAAGTACACGTTCTTGTACTTTGTTTTACAGTTCTTGCAATTATCATTCATAACTTTACTGTCAAGTTAGGTTATCTGTTGTGTCGAACATGAAACATAAAACAAAGTACACGTTCTTGTACTTTGTTTTACAGTTCTTGCAATTATCATTCATAACTTTACTGTCAAGTTAGGTTATCTGTTGTGTCGAACATGAAACATAAAACAAAGTACACGTTCTTGTACTTTGTTTTACAGTTCTTGCAATTATCATTCATAACTTTACTGTCAAGTTAGGTTATCTGTTGTGTCGAACATGAAACATAAAACAAAGTACACGTTCTTGTACTTTGTTTTACAGTTCTTGCAATTATCATTCATAACTTTACTGTCAAGTTAGGTTATCTGTTGTGTCGAACATGAAACATAAAACAAAGTACACGTTCTTGTACTTTGTTTTACAGTTCTTGCAATTATCATTCATAACTTTACTGTCAAGTTAGGTTATCTGTTGTGTCGAACATGAAACATAAAACAAAGTACACGTTCTTGTACTTTGTTTTACAGTTCTTGCAATTATCATTCATAACTTTACTGTCAAGTTAGGTTATCTGTTGTGTCGAACATGAAACATAAAACAAAGTACACGTTCTTGTACTTTGTTTTACAGTTCTTGCAATTATCATTCATAACTTTACTGTCAAGTTAGGTTATCTGTTGTGTCGAACATGAAACATAAAACAAAGTACACGTTCTTGTACTTTGTTTTACAGTTCTTGCAATTATCATTCATAACTTTACTGTCAAGTTAGGTTATCTGTTGTGTCGAACATGAAACATAAAACAAAGTACACGTTCTTGTACTTTGTTTTACAGTTCTTGCAATTATCATTCATAACTTTACTGTCAAGTTAGGTTATCTGTTGTGTCGAACATGAAACATAAAACAAAGTACACGTTCTTGTACTTTGTTTTACAGTTCTTGCAATTATCATTCATAACTTTACTGTCAAGTTTGGTTATCTGTTGTGTCGAACATGAAACATAAAACAAAGTACACGTTCTTGTACTTTGTTTTACAGTTCTTGCAATTATCATTCATAACTTTACTGTCAAGTTAGGTTATCTGTTGTGTCGAACATGAAACATAAAACAAAGTACACGTTCTTGTACTTTGTTTTACAGTTCTTGCAATTATCATTCATAACTTTACTGTCAAGTTAGGTTATCTGTTGTGTCGAACATGAAACATAAAACAAAGTACACGTTCTTGTACTTTGTTTTACAGTTCTTGCAATTATCATTCATAACTTTACTGTCAAGTTAGGTTATCTGTTGTGTCGAACATGAAACATAAAACAAAGTACACGTTCTTGTACTTTGTTTTACAGTTCTTGCAATTATCGTTCATAACTTTACTGTCAAGTTAGGTTATCTGTTGTGTCGAACATGAAACATAAAACAAAGTACACGTTCTTGTACTTTGTTTTACAGTTCTTGCAATTATCATTCATAACTTTACTGTCAAGTTAGGTTATCTGTTGTGTCGAACATGAAACATAAAACAAAGTACACGTTCTTGTACTTTGTTTTACAGTTCTTGCAATTATCATTCATAACTTTACTGTCAAGTTAGGTTATCTGTTGTGTCGAACATGAAACATAAAACAAAGTACACGTTCTTGTACTTTGTTTTACAGTTCTTGCAATTATCATTCATAACTTTACTGTCAAGTTAGGTTATCTGTTGTGTCGAACATGAAACATAAAACAAAGTACACGTTCTTGTACTTTGTTTTACAGTTCTTGCAATTATCGTTCATAACTTTACTGTCAAGTTAGGTTATCTGTTGTGTCGAACATGAAACATAAAACAAAGTACACGTTCTTGTACTTTGTTTTACAGTTCTTGCAATTATCGTTCATAACTTTACTGTCAAGTTAGGTTATCTGTTGTGTCGAACATGAAAACATAAAACAAAGTACACGTTCTTGTACTTTGTTTTACAGTTCTTGCAATTATCATTCATAACTTTACTGTCAAGTTAAGTTATCTGTTGTGTCGAACATGAAACATAAAACAAAGTACACGTTCTTGTACTTTGTTTTAAGTTCTTGCAATTATCATTCATAACTTTACTGTCAAGTTAGGTTATCTGTTGTGTCGAACATGAAACATAAAACAAAGTACACGTTCTTGTACTTTGTTTTACAGTTCTTGCAATTATCATTCATAACTTTACTGTCAAGTTAGGTTATCTGTTGTGTCGAACATGAAACATAAAACAAAGTACACGTTCTTGTACTTTGTTTTACAGTTCTTGCAATTATCATTCATAACTTTACTGTCAAGTTAGGTTATCTGTTGTGTCGAACATGAAACATAAAACAAAGTACACGTTCTTGTACTTTGTTTTACAGTTCTTGCAATTATCATTCATAACTTTACTGTCAAGTTAGGTTATCTGTTGTGTCGAACATGAAACATAAAACAAAGTACACGTTCTTGTACTTTGTTTTACAGTTCTTGCAATTATCATTCATAACTTTACTGTCAAGTTAGGTTATCTGTTGTGTCGAACATGAAACATAAAACAAAGTACACGTTCTTGTACTTTGTTTTACAGTTCTTGCAATTATCATTCATAACTTTACTGTCAAGTTAGGTTATCTGTTGTGTCGAACATGAAACATAAAAACAAAGTACACGTTCTTGTACTTTGTTTTACAGTTCTTGCAATTATCGTTCATAACTTTACTGTCAAGTTAGGTTATCTGTTGTGTCAAACATGAAACATAAAACAAAGTACACGTTCTTGTACTTTGTTTTACAGTTCTTGCAATTATCATTCATAACTTTACTGTCAAGTTAGGTTATCTGTTGTGTCGAACATGAAACATAAAACAAAGTACACGTTCTTGTACTTTGTTTTACAGTTCTTGCAATTATCATTCATAACTTTACTGTCAAGTTAGGTTATCTGTTGTGTCGAACATTAAACATAAAACAAAGTACACGTTCTTGTACTTTGTTTTACAGTTCTTGCAATTATCATTCATAACTTTACTGTCAAGTTAGGTTATCTGTTGTGTCGAACATGAAACATAAAACAAAGTACACGTTCTTGTACTTTGTTTTACAGTTCTTGCAATTATCATTCATAACTTTACTGTCAAGTTAGGTTATCTGTTGTGTCGAACATGAAACATAAAACAAAGTACACGTTCTTGTACTTTGTTTTACAGTTCTTGCAATTATCATTCATAACTTTACTGTCAAGTTAGGTTATCTGTTGTGTCGAACATGAAAACATAAAACAAAGTACACGTTCTTGTACTTTGTTTTACAGTTCTTGCAATTATCATTCATAACTTTACTGTCAAGTTAGGTTATCTGTTGTGTCGAACATGAAACATAAAACAAAGTACACGTTCTTGTACTTTGTTTTACAGTTCTTGCAATTATCATTCATAACTTTACTGTCAAGTTAGGTTATCTGTTGTGTCGAACATGAAACATAAAACAAAGTACACGTTCTTGTACTTTGTTTTACAGTTCTTGCAATTATCATTCATAACTTTACTGTCAAGTTAGGTTATCTGTTGTGTCGAACATGAAACATAAAACAAAGTACACGTTCTTGTACTTTGTTTTACAGTTCTTGCAATTATCATTCATAACTTTACTGTCAAGTTAGGTTATCTGTTGTGTCGAACATGAAACATAAAACAAAGTACACGTTCTTGTACTTTGTTTTACAGTTCTTGCAATTATCATTCATAACTTTACTGTCAAGTTAGGTTATCTGTTGTGTCGAACATGAAACATAAAACAAAGTACACGTTCTTGTACTTTGTTTTACAGTTCTTGCAATTATCATTCATAACTTTACTGTCAAGTTTCCTTTGAAACTATATCAGTACATCGCTCAGAATTCTTAAACTAATCGCGATCGAGAAGTGTCCGAACATACCAAGCTTGTTTTTTTCTTTGTAGTGCTTTCTTTTCCCGTTGCTAGTGCAAAAGCCGGACATAATGACATATCTTTATCGCCGTGGGTCTTGTACGAATATTAGTGTATGCAGACAGCGATGCTGTGCTCTAGTACGGCACGCAGAGCACGCTGTATTTCTACAAAATAGTTTTCTCCTAAAATTTTCTTTTCTATTCCTTTTTCTTTATGTAATAAAATACAGTTTTTGTGAGTTTTTCTCTTTCAGCAATGTTTTACACTGAAAACACTGTTTATCTTTTTAAGAAGAAAGGGAATTCTTTGTTTTAATTTTTTGGTTTATTCCTACTTAAGTAACTTAAATTATCGTAAGTGGAATGAGTCGAAAAAAAAAGTATTTTCTTTATTTGTGTTTGCAAGTGTTCGGATTTTTAGCTATTGTACTTGTATGATATGTTGTTCGTCTTTTTATGTAGTTGAATACAGGTCTGAGGTTCGTACTTTGTTTTGTTTTGAACAACCTTGAACTTCAGAAATGTTCTCATGTGTTTGACGTTTCGTTTTCTTTGAAAATGTGTATAGTTTAAAATTCGGGTCATCATTTCATAGGATTTCATCTTCGCAATAAGTTTGTGTAAATAACTTGACGATATAAATCTCCCCAAAGAAGAAATAACTATCGACAACCTACATATACTTACTCTACTTAAGAGAAATTATAGGAGCTAATCTTCGCATAGACTGTAAGACACACGCTTATAAACCGATAACACTGAAATCCCACGCTCTAACTAACGGCAAATACAAAAAGTGTTCAGTAAATTACCAAAAAATGTGTTTATACCTCGCGACCACTTCAAATGACAATTACTTTTTTTGTACGCATGAGCTCTCCGTGGCGTTCCTAACGAGCTGTCCATAGAGGCATAAATTTCAAATAAGATTACATTAAAATAGCTTTTTTTCATCTGTTTAGATAAGTCATCGTCTTGAATAGTAACATTTTCAGTCATATTAATAATCAACAAAGCCGATACTTACTAACCCGAACCCCTTTCTCTCTCTCTCTCTCTCTCTCTCTATCTCTCTCTCTCTCTCTATCTCTCTATCTCTCTCTCTCTCTCTAGCTATCTATCTATCTATCTATCTCTCTCTCTATCTATCTCTCTCTCTCTCTATATATATATATATATATATATATATATATATATATATACAGGGTGGGCCAAAATAAGGTCCTATCTTATAAATTTGGATAACTTGATTTTAATAACTTCCACAAAATAAAAGTTAAACTCACCAAACTTTATGTGTGTGTAGACTGACCGTTTCGAGATTTTTTTGAAATAAACAAAAAATATTTTAGCCGAAAAACACTTCTTAAAACTTACAAAAACTAAAGTATTGTTTTTTACACTGTTTTGAGTTTTTTAAGCAAAAATTAATGTTTTCTAAATAAGGGTACTTCCTTAGGGCTAATACGGCTCATGCTTGCTTCGGAAGGGGTCCTTTACTTATTCTAAAAAAAAAATTTTTTAATCAATAAAATAAAAAAGTTATGCATT
>CAUVYP010000433.1:0-59000 GCA_963556195.1 Sepiola atlantica | reverse complement strand
TAAAGCATTGTAAATAGATGACCTTGTAAAAGTTGCGGATGCTTGATGTTTGAAAATAGATGACATAGTTTAAAGTCGGATGCTAAAGCATTGTAAATAGATGACTTTGTTCAAGTTGCGGATTCTTAAGGTTTGAAAATAGATGATATCGTTTCAAGTCGGATTCTAAAGCATTGTAAATAGATGACTTTGTTCAAGTTGCGGATTCTTAAGGTTTGAAGATAGATGATATTGTTTAAAGTACGATTCTAAAGCATTGTAAGTAGATGACTTTATTACAGTTACGGATTCTTAAGGTTTGAAAATAGATGACATTGTTTAAAGTCGCATTCTAAAGCATTGTAAATAGATGACTTTGTTCAAGTTGCGGATTCTTAAGGTTTGAAAATAGATGATATCGGTAAAAGTCGGATTATCAAGCATTGTAAATAGATGACTTTGTTCAAGTTGCGGATTCTTAAAATTTGAAAATAGATGATATTCTTTTAAGTCGGATTCTAAAGCATTGTAAATAGATGACTTTGTTCAAGTTGCGGATTCTTAAGGTTTAAAAATAGATGATATCGTTTAAAGTCGGATTCTAAAGCATTGTAAATAGATGACTTTGTTCAAGTTGCGGATTCTTTAGGTTTGAAAATAGATTATATCGTTTAAAGTCGGATTCTAAAGCATTGTAAATAGATGACTTTGTTCAAGTGGCCGATACTTAAGGTTTGAAAATAGATGATATCGTTTATAGTCGGATTCTAAAGCATTGTAAATAGATGACCTTGTTCAAGTTGCGGATACTTGATGTTTGAAAATAGATGACATAGTTTAAAGTCGGATTCTAAAGCATTGTAAATAGATGACTTTGTTCAAGTTGCGAATTCTTAAGGTTTGAAAATAGATGATATCGTTTAAAGTCGGATTCTAAAGCATTGTAAATAGATGACTTTGTTCAAGTTGCGGATTCTTAAGGTTTGACAAGAGATTATATCGTTTAAAGTCGGATTCTAAAGTATTGTAAATAGATGACTTTTTCAAGTTGTTGATGCTTAAGGTTTTAAAATAGATGATATCGTTTCAAGTCGGATTCTAAAGCATTGTAAATTAAGGACTTGTTCAAGTCGCCGATTCTCAAGCTTTGAAAATAGATGATATCGTTTTAAGTCGGATTCTAAAGCACTGTAAATAGATGACTTTGTTCAAGTTGCCGATTCTTAAGGTTTGAAAATAGATGATATCGTTTAAAGTTCGATTCTAAAGCATTGTAAATAGATGACTTTGTTCAAGTTGCCGATTCTTAAGGATTGAAAATAGATGATATCGTTCAAAGTCGGATTCTAAAGCATTGTAAATAGATGACTTTGGTCAAGTTGCCGATACTTAAGGATTAAAAATAGATGATATCGGTTAAAGTCGGATTCTAAAGCATTGTAAATAGATTACTTTGTTCACGTTGCGGACTCTGATAGTTTGAAAATAGATTATATCGTTTAAAGTCGGATTCTAAAGCATTGTTAATAGATGACTTTGTTCAAGTTGCGGATTCTTAAGGTTTGAAAATAGATGATATTGTTTTAAGTCGGATTCTAAAGCATTGTAAATAGATGACTTTGTTCAAGTTGCGGATTCTTAAGGTTTGAAAATAGATGATATCGTTTAAAGTCGGATTCTAAGCATTGTAAATAGATGACTGTGTTCAAGTTGCGGATTCTTAAGGTTTGAAAATAGATGATATCGTTTAAGATCGGATTACAAACCATTGTAAATAGATGACTTTGTTAAGTTGCGGATTCTTAAGGTTTGAAAATAGATGATATCGTTTAAAGTCGGATTCTACAGCATTGTTAATAGATGACTTTGTTCAAGTGGCCGATACTTTAGGTTTGAAAATAGATGATATCGTTTATAGTCGGATTATAAAGCATTGTAAATAGATGACCTTGTTCAAGTTGCGGATGCTTGATGTTTGAAAATAGATGACATAGTTTAAAGTCGGATTCTAAAGCATTGTAAATAGATGACTTTGTTCAAGTTGCGGATTCTTAAGGTTTGAAAATAGATGATATCGTTTAAAGTCGGATTCTAAAGCATTGTTAATAGATGACTTTGTTCAAGTTGCGGATACTTAAGATTTGCAAATAGATGATATCGTTTAAGATCGGATTCCAAACCATTGTAAATAGATGACTTTGTTAAGTTGCAGATTCTTAAGGTTTGAAAATAGATGATATCATTTAAAGTCGGATTCTAAATCATTGTAAATAGATGACTTTGTTCAAGTTGCTGATTCTTAACGTTTGAAAATAGATGATATCGTTTAAAGTCGGATTCTAAAGAATTGTAAATAGATGAAATTGTTAAAGTTGTGGATTCTTAAGGTGTGAAAAAAGATGATAATGTTTAAAGTCGGATTCTAAAGCATTGTAAATAGATGACTTTGTTCAAGTTACGGATTCTAAAAGTTTGAAAATCGATGATATCGTTTAAAGTCGGATTCTAAAACATTGTAAATAGATGACTTTGTTCAAGTTGCGGATTCTTAAGGTTTGAAAATAGATGATATCGTTTAAAGTAGGATTCCAAAGCATTGTAAATAGATGACTTTGTTCAAGTTGCGGATTCTAAAAGTTTGAAAATAGATAATATCGTTTAAAGTCGGATTCTAAAGCATTGTAAATAGATGACTTTGTTCAAGTTGCGGATTCTTGAGGTTTGACAATAGAGTATATTGTTAATAGATTATATCGTTTAAAGTCGGATTCTAACGCACTTTAAATAGATGACTTTGTTTAAGTTGCCGATTCTTAACGTTCGAAAATAGGTGATATCGTTTAAAATCGGATTCTAAAGCATTGTAAATAGGTGACTTTGTTCAAGTTGCGGATTCTTAAGGTTTGAAAACAGATTGTTTTGTTTAAAGTCGGGTTCTAATGAATTGTAAATAGATGACTTTGTTCAAGTTGAAGATTCTTAAGGTTTGAAAATAGATGATGATGTTTAAAGTCGGATTCTAAAGCATTGTAAATAGATGACTGAGTTCTAGTTGCCGATTCTTAAGGTTTTAAAATAGATGATATCGTTTAAAGTCGGATTCTAAAGCTTTGTAAATAGATGACTTTGTTCAAGTGGCCGATTCTTAACGTTTGAAAATAGATGATATTGTTGTAAGTCGGATTCTAAAGAATTGTAAATAGATGACATTGTTAAAGTTGTGCATTCTTAAGGTGTAAAAAAAGATGATGATATTTAAAGTCGGATTCTAAAGAATTGTAAAAAGATAACTTTGTTCAAGTAGCAGATTCTTAATGTTTGAAAATAGATCATATCGTTTAAAGTGAGATTCTAAAGCATTGTAAATAGATGACTTAGTTCAAATTGCCGATTCTTAAGGTTTGAAAATAGATGATATCGTTTAAAGTCGGATTCTAAAGCATTGTAAATAGATGACCTTGTTCAAGTTGCCGATTCTTAAGGTTTGAAAATAGATGATATCGTTTAAAGTGAGATTCTAAAGCATTGTAAATAGATGACTTAGTTCAAATTGCCGATTCTTAAGGTTTGAAAATAGATGATATCGTTTAAAGTCGGATTCTAAATCATTTTAAATAGAAGACTTTGTTCAATTTGCCGATTCTTAAGTTTTGAAAATAGATGATATCGTTTTAAGTCGGATTCTAAAGCATTGCAAATAGATGACTTTGTTCAAGTGGCCGATACTTTAGGTTTGAAAATAGATGATATCGTTTAAAGTCGGATTCTAAAGCATTGTAAATAGATGACCTTGTTCAAGTTGCGGATTCTTAATGTTTTAAAATAGATGATATCGTTTTAAGTCGGATTCTAAAGCATTGTAAATAGATGACTTTGTTCAAGTTGCGGATTCTTAAGGTTTGAAAATAGATGATATCGTTTCAAGTCGGATTCTAAAGCATTGTAAATAGATGACCTTGTTCAAGTTGCGGATTCTTAATGTTTGAAAATAGATGATATCGTTTAAAGTCGGATTCTAAAGCATTGTAAATAGATGACTTTGTTCAAGTTGCGGATTCTTAAGGTTTGAAAATAGATGATATCGTTTCAAGTCGGATTCTAAAGCATTGTAAATAGATGACTTTGTTCAAGTTGCCGATACTTAAGGATTGAAAATAAATTATATCGGTTAAAGTCGGATTCTAAAGCATATTAAATAGATGACTTTGTTCAAGTTGCGGATTCTTAAGGTTTGAAAATAGATTATATCGTTTAAAGTCGGATTCTAAAGCATTGTTAATAGATGACTTTGTTCAAGTTGCGGATTCTTAAGGTTTGAAAATAGATGATATTGTTTTAAGTCGGATTCTAAAGCATTGTAAATAGATGACTTTGTTCATGTTGCGGATTCTTAAGGATTGAAAATAGATGATATCGGTTAAAGTCGGATTCTAAAGCATTGTAAATAAATGACTTTGTTCAAGTTGCGGACTCTGATAGTTTGAAAAAAGATTATATCGTTTAAAGTCGGATTCTAAAGCATTGTAAATAGATGACTTTGTTCAAGTTGCGGATTCTTAGGTTTGAAAATAGATGATATTGGTTAAAGTCGCATTCTAAAGCATTGTAAATAGATGACTTTGTTCAAGTTGCGGATTCTTAAGGTTTGAAATAGATGATATCGTTTAAAGTCGGATTCTAAAGCATTGTAAATAGATGACTTTGTTCAAGTTGCGGATTCTTAAGGTTTGAAAATAGATGATATCGTTAAAAGTCGGATTCTAAAGTATTGTAAATAGATGACTTTGTTCAAGTTGCGGATTCTTAAGGTTTGAAAATAGATGATATCGTTTAAAGTCGGATTCTAAAGCATTGTAAATAGATGAATTTGTTCAAGTTGCGGATTCTTAAGGTTTGAAAATAGATGATATCGTTTAAAGTCAGATTCTAAAGCATTGTAAATAGATGACTTTGTACAAATTGCGGATTCTTAAAGTTGTAAATAGATGATATCGTTTAAAGTCGGATTCTAAAGAATTGTAAATAGATGACTTTGTTCAAGTTGCGAGTTCTTTAGGTTTGAAAATAGATGATATCGTTTAAAGTCGGATTCTAAAGCATTGTAAATAGATGACTTTGTTCAAGTTGCCGATTCTTAAGCTTTGAAAATAGATGATATCCTTGTAGGCGGATTCTAAAGCATTGTAAATAGATGACTTTGTTCAAGTTGCCGATTCTTAAGGTTTTAAAATAGATGATATCGTTTAAAGTCGGATTCTACAGCATTGTAAATAGATGACTTTGTTCAAGTGGCCGATACTTTAGGTTTGAAAATAGATGATATCGTTTAAAGTCGGATTCTAAAGCATTGTAAATAGATGACTTTGTTCAAGTGGCGGACTCTTAAGGTTTGAAAATAGATGATATTGTTTAAAGTACGATTCTAAAGCATTGTAAGTAGATGACTTTATTACAGTTGCGGATGCTTAAGTTTTGAAAATAGATGATATCATTTAAAGTCGGATTATAAAGCATTGTAAATAGATGACTTTGTTCAAGTTGCGGATTCTTTAGGTTTGAAAATAGATGATATCGTTTAAAGTCGGATTCTAAAGCATTGTAAATAGATGACTTTGTTCAAGTGGCCGATACTTTAGGTTTGAAAATAGATGATATCGTTTAGAGTCGGATTCTAAAGCATTGTAAATAGATGACCTTGTTCAAGTTGCGGATGCTTGATGTTTGAAAATAGATGACATAGTTCAAAGTCGGATTCTAAAGCATTGTAAATAGATGACTTTGTTCAAGTGGCGGACTCGTAAGGTTTGAAAATAGATGATATTGTTTAAAGTACGATTCTAAAGCATTGTAAGTAAATGACTTTATTACAGTTGCGGATTCTTAAGGTTTGAAAATAGATGACATTGTTTAAAATCGAATTCTAAAGCATTGTAAATAGATGACTTTGTTCAAGTTGCGGATTCTTAAGGTTTGAAAATAGATGATATCGGTAAAAGTCGGATTCTAAAGCATTGTAAATAGATGACTTTGTTCAAGTTGCGGATTCTTAAGGTTTGAAAATAGATGATATCGTTTAAAGTCAGATTCTAAAGCATTGTAAATAGATGACTTTGTTCAAATTGCGGATTCTTAAAGTTGTAAATAGATAATATCGTTTAAAATCGGATTCTAAAGAATTGTAAATAGATGACTTTGTTCAAGTTGCGAGTTCTTTAGGTTTGAAAATAGATGATATCGTTTAAAGTCGGATTCTAAAGCATTGTAAATAGATGACTTTGTTCAAGTTGCGGATTCTTCAGGTTTGAAAATAGATGATATCGTTTAAAGTCAGATTCTAACGCATTGTAAATAGATGACTTTGTTTAAGTTGCGGATTCTAAAGTTTGAAAATAGATGACATCGTTTAAAGTCGGATTCTAAAGCATTGTAAATAGATGACTTTGTTCAAGTTGCGGATTCTTAAGGTTTGAAAATAGATGATATCGTTTAAAGTCGGATTCTAAAGCATTGTAAATAGATGACTTTGTTCAAGTTGCGCATTCTTAAGGTGTGAAAATAAATGATATCGTTTGAAGTCGGATTCTAAAGCATTGTAAATAGATGACTTTGTTCAAGTTGCGGATTCTTAAGGTTTTAAAATAGAAGATAATGTTTAAAGTAGGATTCAAAAGCATTGTAAATAGATGACTTCGTTCAAGTTGCGGATTCTTAAGGTTTTAAAACAAATGAAATCGTTGCAAGTGTGATTCTAAAGCATTGTAAATAGATGACTTTGTTCAAGTTGCGGATTCTTAAGGTTTGAAAATCGATGATATCGTTTGAAGTCGGATTCTAAAGCATTGTAAATAGATGACTTTGTTCAAGTTGCCGATTCTTAAGCTTTGAAATAAGATTATATCGTTTAAAGTCGGATTCCAAAGCATTGTAAATAGATGACTTTGTTCAAGTTGCGGATTCTTAAGGTTTGAAAATAGATTATATCGTTTGAAGTCGGATTCTTAAGCATTGTTAATAGATGACTTGTTCAAGTTGCCGAATCTTAAGCTTTGAAAATAGATGATATGGTTTAAAGTCGGATTCTAAAACATTGTAAATAGATGACTTTGTTCAAGTTGCGGATTCTTAAGGTTTGAAAATAGATGATATCGTTTAAAGTCGGATTCTAAAGCATTGTAAATAGATGACTTTGTTCAAGTTGCGGATTCTTAAGGTTTGAAAATAGATGATATCGTTTAAAATCGGATTCTAAAGCATTGTAAGTAGATGACTTTGTTCAAGTTGCGGATTCTTAAGGTTTTAAAACAAATGAAATCGTTGCAAGTGTGATTCTAAAGCATTGTAAATAGATGACTTTGTTCAAGTTGCGGATTCTAAAGGTTTGAAAATCGATGATATCGTTTGAAGTCGGATTCTAAAGCATTGTAAATAGATGACTTTGTTCAAGTTGCCGATTCTTAAGCTTTGAAAAAAGATTATATCGTTTAAAGTCGGATTCCAAAGCATTGTAAATAGATGACTTTGTTCAAGTTGCGGATTCTTAAGGTTTGAAAATAGATGATATCGTTTGAAGTCGGATTCTTAAGCATTGTTAATAGATGACTTGTTCAAGTTGCCGAATCTTAAGCTTTGAAAATAGATGATATGGTTTAAAGTCGGATTCTAAAACATTGTAAATAGATGACTTTGTTCAAGTTGCGGATTCTTAAGGTTTGAAAATAGATGATATCGTTTAAAGTCGGATTCTAAAGCATTGTAAATAGATGACTTTGTTCAAGTTGCGGATTCTTAAGGTTTGAAAATAGATGATATCGTTTAAAATCGGATTCTAAAGCATTGTAAGTAGATTACTTTGATCAAGTTGCGGATTCTTAAGGTTTGAAAATAGATGATATCGTTTAAAGTCGGATTCTAAATCATTGTAAATACATGACTTTGTTCAAGTTGCGGATTCTTAAGGTTTTAAAATAGATGATATCGTTTCAAGTCGGATTCTAAAGCATTGTAAATAGATGACTGTGTTCAAGTTGCGGATTCTTTAAGTTTGAAAATAGATGATATCGTTTAAGATCGGTCTCCAAACCATTGTAAATAGATGACTGTGTTCAAGTTGCGGATTCTTAAGGTTGGAAAATAGATTATATCGGTTAAAGTCGGATTCTAAAGCATTGTAAATAGATGACTTTGTTCAAGTTGCGGATTCTTAAGGTTTGAAAATAGATTATATCGTTTAAAGTCGGATTCTAAAGCATTGTAAATAGATGACTTTGTTCAAGTTGCCGATTCTTAAGCTTTGAAAATAGATGATATCGTTTAAAATCGGATTCTAAAGCATTGTAAATAGATGACTTTGTTCAAGTTGCGGATTCTTAAGGTTTGAAAATAGATGATATCGTTTAAAGTCGGATTCTAAAGCATTGTAAATAGATGACTGTGTTCAAGTTGCGAGTTCTTAAGGTTTGAAAATAGATGATATCGTTTAAAGTCGGATTCTAAAGCATTGTAAATAGATGACTGTGTTCAAGTTGCGGATACTTAAGGTTTGCAAATAGATGATATCGTTTAAGATCGGATTCCAAACCATTGTAAATAGATGACTTTGTTAAGTTGCGGATTCTTAAGGTTTGAAAATAGATGATATCGTTTAAAGTCGGATTCTATAGCATTGTAAATAGATGACTGTGTTCAAGTTGCGGATTCATAAGGTTGGAAAATAGATGATATCGGTTAAAGTCGGATTCTAAAGCATTGTAAATAGATGACTTTGTTCAAGTTGCGGATTCTTAAGGTTTGAAAATAGATGATATCGTTTAAAGTCGGATTCTAAAGCATTGTAAATAGATGACTTTGTTCAAGTTGCGAGTTCTTAAGGTTTGAAAATAGATGATATCGTTTAAAGTCGGATTCTAAAGTATTGTAAATAGATGACTTTGTTCAAGTGTCGGATTCTTAAATTTTGAAAATTAATGATATCGTTTAAAGTCGGATTCTGAAGCATTGTAAATAGATGACTTTGTTCAAGTTGCAGATTCTTAATGTTTGAAAATAGATGATATCGTTTAAAGTCGGATTCTAAAGCATTGTAAATAGATGACTGTGTTCAAGTTGCGGATACTTTAGGTTTGCAAATAGATGATATCGTTTAAGATCGGATTCCAAACCATTGTAAATAGATGACTTTGTTAAGTTGCAGATTCTTAAGGTTTGAAAATAGATGATATCATTTAAAGTCGGATTCTAAATCATTGTAAATAGATGACTTTGTTCAAGTTGCTGATTCTTAACGTTTGAAAATAGATGATATTGTTGTAAGTCGGATTCTAAAGAATTGTAAATAGATGACATTGTTAAAGTTGTGGATTCTTAAGGTGTGAAAAAAGATGATAATGTTTAAAGTCGGATTCTAAAGCATTGTAAATAGATGACTTTGTTCAAGTTACGGATTCTAAAAGTTTGAAAATCGATGATATCGTTTAAAGTCGGATTCTAAAACATTGTAAATAGATGACTTTGTTCAAGTTGCGGATTCTTAAGGTTTTAAAATAGATGATATCGTTTAAAGTCGGATTCTAAAGCATTGTAAATAGATGACTTGTTCAAGTCGCCGATTCTTAAGCATTGAAAATAGATGATATCGTTTAAAGCCGGATTCTAAAGCATTGTAAATAGATTACTTTGTTCAAGTTGCGGATTCTTGAGGTTTGACAATAGAGTATATCGTTAATAGATTATATCGTTTAAAGTCGGATTCTAACGCACTGTAAATAAATGACTTTGTTTAAGTTGCCGATTCTTAACGTTCGAAAATAGGTGATATCGTTTAAAATCGGATTCTAAAGCATTGTAAATAGATGACTTTGTTCAAGTTGCGGATTCTTAAGGTTTGAAAATAGATGATATTGTTTAAAGTCGGGTTCTAATGAATTGTAAATAGATGACTTTGTTCAAGTTGAAGATTCTTAAGGTTTGAAAATAGATGATGATGTTTAAAGTCGGATTCTAAAGTATTGTAAATAGATGACTTTGTTCAAGTGTCGGATTCTTAAATTTTGAAAATTAATGTAATAGTTTAAAGTCGGATTCTGAAGCATTGTAAATAGATGACTTTGTTCAAGTTGCGGATTCTTAAGGTTTGAAAATAGATGATATCGTTTAAAGTCGGATTCTAAAGCATTGTAAATCGATGACTGTGTTCAAGTTGCGGATACTTAAGGTGTGCAAATAGATGATATCGTTTAAGACTGGATTCCAAACCATTGTAAATAGATGACTTTGTAAAGTTGCGGATTCTTAAGGTTTGAAAATAGATTATATCGTTTAAAGTCGGATTCTAAAGCATTGTAAATAGATGACTTTGTTCAAGTTGCGGATTCTTAAGGTTTGAAAATAGATGATATCGTTTAAAATCGGATTCTAAAGCATTGTAAATAGATGACTTTGTTCAAGTTGCGGATTCTTAAGGTTTGAAAATAGATGATATCGTTTAAAGTCGGATTCTAAAGCATTGTAAATAGATGACTTTGTTCAAGTTGCAGATTCTTAAGGTTTGAAAATAGATGATATCGTTTAAAGTCGGATTCTAAAGCATTGTAAATAGATGACTTTGTTCAAGTTGCGAGTTCTTAAGGTTTGAAAATAGATGATATCGTTTAAAGTCGGATTCTAAAGTATTGTAAATAGATGACTTTGTTCAAGTGTCGGATTCTTAAATTTTGAAAATTAATGATATCGTTTAAAGTCGGATTCTGAAGCATTGTAAATAGATGACTTTGTTCAAGTTGCGGATTCTTAAGGTTTGAAAATAGATGATATCGTTTAAAGTCGGATTCTAAAGCATTGTAAATAGATGACTGTGTTCAAGTTGCGGATACTTAAGGTTTGCAAATAGATGATATCGTTTAAGATCGGATTCCAAACCATTGTAAATAGATGACTTTGTTCAATTGGCCGATTCTTGTGGTTTAAAAATAGATGATATCGTTTAAAGTCGGATTCTAAAGCATTGTAAATAGATGACTTTGTTCAAGTTGCGGATGTTTAAGGTTTCAAAATAGATGATATCGGTTAAAGTCGGATTCTAAAGCATTGTAAATAGATGACCTTGTTCAAGTTGCGGATTCTTAAGGTTTGAAAATAGATGATATCGTTTAAAGTCGGATTCTAACGCATTGTAAATAGATGACTTTGTTCAAGTTGCGGATTCTTAAGGTTTGAAAATAGATGACATGGTTTAAAGTCGGATTCTACAGCATTGTAAATAGATGACTTTTTTCAAGTTGCGGATTCTTAAGGTTTGAAAATAGATGATATCGTTTAAAGTCGGATTCTAAAGCATTGTAAATAGATGACTTTGTTCAAGTTGCGGATTCTTAAGGTTTGAAAATAGATGATATCGTTTAAAATCGGATTCTAAAGCATTGTAAGTAGATGACTTTGTTCAAGTTGCGGATCCTTAAGGTTTGAAAATAGATGATATCGTTTAAAGTCGGATTCTAAATCATTGTAAATACATGACTTTGTTCAAGTTGCGGATTCTTTAGGTTTTAAAATAGATGATATCGTTTCAAGTCGGATACTAACGCATTGTAAAGAGATGACTTTGTTCAAGTTGAGGATTCTTAAGGTTTGAAAATAGATGATATCGTTTAAAGTCGGATTCTAAAGCATTGTAAATAGATGACTGTGTTCAAGTTGCGGATTCTTTAAGTTTGAAAATAGATGATATCGTTTAAGATCGGTCTCCAAACCATTGTAAATAGATGACTGTGTTCAAGTTGCGGATTCATAAGGTTGGAAAATAGATGATATCGGTTAAAGTCGGATTCTAAAGCATTGTAAATAGATGACTTTGTTCAAGTTGCGGATTCTTAAGGTTTGAAAATAGATGATATCGTTTAAAGTCGGATTCTAAAGCATTGTAAATAGATGACTTTGTTCAAGTTGCGAGTTCTTAAGGTTTGAAAATAGATGATATCGTTTAAAGTCGGATTCTAAAGTATTGTAAATAGATGACTTTGTTCAAGTGTCCGATTCTAAAATTTTTAAAATTAATGATATCGTTTAAAGTCGGATTCTGAAGCATTGTAAATAGATGACTTTGTTCAAGTTGCAGATTCTTAATGTTTGAAAATAGATGATATCGTTTAAAGTCGGATTCTAAAGCATTGTAAATAGATGACTGTGTTCAAGTTGCGGATACTTTAGGTTTGCAAATAGATGATATCGTTTAAGATCGGATTCCAAACCATTGTAAATAGATGACTTTGTTAAGTTGCAGATTCTTAAGGTTTGAAAATAGATGATATCATTTAAAGTCGGATTCTAAATCATTGTAAATAGATGACTTTGTTCAAGTTGCTGATTCTTAACGTTTTAAAATAGATGATATTGTTGTAAGTCGGATTCTAAAGAATTGTAAATAGATGACATTGTTAAAGTTGTGGATTCTTAAGGTGTGAAAAAAGATGATAATGTTTAAAGTCGGATTCTAAAGCATTGTAAATAGATGACTTTGTTCAAGTTACGGATTCTAAAAGTTTGAAAATCGATGATATCGTGTAAAGTCGGATTCTAAAACATTGTAAATAGATGACTTTGTTCAAGTTGCGGATTCTTAAGGTTTGAAAATAGATGATATCGTTTAAAGTCGGATTCTAAAGCATTGTAAATAGATTACTTTGTTCAAGTTGCGGATTCTTGAGGTTTGACAATAGAGTATATCGTTAATAGATTATATCGTTTAAAGTCGGATTCTAACGCACTGTAAATAGATGACTTTGTTTAAATTGCCGATTCTTAACGTTCGAAAATAGGTGATATCGTTTAAAATCGGATTCTAAAGCATTGTAAATAGATGACTTTGTTCAAGTTGCGGATTCTTAAGGTTTGAAAATAGATGATATTGTTTAAAGTCGGGTTCTAATTAATTGTAAATAGATGACGTTGTTCAAGTTGAAGATTCTTAAGGTTTGAAAATAGATGATGATGTTTAAAGTCGGATTCTAAAGTATTGTAAATAGATGACTTTGTTCAAGTGTCGGATTCTTAAATTTTGAAAATTAATGATATCGTTTAAAGTCGGATTCTGAAGCATTGTAAATAGATGACTTTGTTCAAGTTGCGGATTCTTAAGGTTTTAAAATAGATGATATCGTTTAAAGTCGGATTCTAAAGCATTGTAAATAGATGACTGTGTTCAAGTTGCGGATACTTAAGGTGGGCAAATAGATGATATCGTTTAAGACTGGATTCCAAACCATTGTAAATAGATGACTTTGTTAAGTTGCAGATTCTTAAGGTTTGAAAATAGATGATATCGTTTAAAGTCGGATTCTAAAGCATTGTAAATAGATGACTTTGTTCAAGTGGCCGATTCTTGTGGTTTGAAAATAGATGATATCGTTTAAAGTCGGATTCTAAAGCATTGTAAATAGATGACTTTGTTCAAGTTGCGGATGTTTAAGGTTTGAAAATAGATGATATCGGTTAAAGTCGGATTCTAAAGCATTGTAAATAGATGACTTTGTTCAAGTTGCGGATTCTTAAGGTTTGAAAATAGATGATATCGTTTAAAGTCGGATTCAAACGCATTGTAAATAGATGACTTTGTTCAAGTTGCGGATTCTTAAGGTTTGAAAATAGATTATATCGTTTAAAGTCGGATTCTAAAGCATTGTAAATAGATGACTTTGTTCAAGTTGCGGATTCTTAAGGTTTGAAAATAGATGATATCGTTTGAAGTCGGATTCTTAAGCATTGTAAATAGATGACTTGTTCAAGTTGCCGAATCTTAAGCTTTGAAAATAGATGATATCGTTTAAAGTCGGATTCTACAGCATTGTAAATAGATGACTTTGTTCAAGTTGCGGATTCTTAAGGTTTGAAAATAGATGATATCGTTTAAAGTCGGATTCTAAAGCATTGTAAATAGATGACTTTGTTCAAGTTGCGGATTCTGAAGGTTTGAAAATAGATGATATCGTTTAAAATCGGATTCTAAAGCATTGTAAGTAGATGACTTTGTTCAAGTTGCGGATTCTTAAGGTTTGAAAATAGATGATATCGTTTAAAGTCGGATTCTAAATCATTGTAAATACATGACTTTGTTCAAGTTGCGGATTCTTAAGGTTTTAAAATAGATGATATCGTTTCAAGTCGGATACTAACGCATTGTAAAGAGATGACTTTGTTCAAGTTGAGGATTCTCAAGGTTTGAAAATAGATGATATCGTTTAAAGACGGATTCTAAAGCATTGTAAATAGATGACTGTGTTCAAGTTGCGGATTCTTTAAGTTTGTAAATAGATGATATCGTTTAAGATCGGTCTCCAAACCATTGTAAATAGATGACTGTGTTCAATTTGCGGATTCTTAAGGTTGGAAAATAGATGATATTGGTTAAAGTCGGATTCTAAAGCATTGTAAATAGATGACTTTGTTCAAGTTGCGGATTCTTAAGGCTTGAAAATAGATTATATCGTTTAAAGTCGGATTCTAAAGCATTGTAAATAGATGACTTTGTTCAAGTTGCGGATTCTTAAGGTTTGAAAATAGATGATATCGTTTAAAGTCGGATTCTAATGCATTGTAAATAGATGACTTTGTTCAAGTTGCGAGTTCTTAAGGTTTGAAAATAGATGATATCGTTTAAAGTCGGATTCTAAAGTATTGTAAATAGATGACTTTGTTCAAGTGTCGGATTCTTATATTTTGAAAATTAATGATATCGTTTAAAGTCGGATTCTGAAGCATTGTAAATAGATGACTTTGTTCAAGTTGCAGATTCTTAATGTTTGAAAATAGATGATATCGTTTAAAGTCGGATTCTAAAGCATTGTAAATAGATGACTGTGTTCAAGTTGCGGATACTTAAGGTTTGCAAATAGATGATATCGTTTAAGATCGGATTCCAAACCATTGTAAATATATGACTTTGTTAAGTTGCAGATTCTTAAGGTTTGAAAATAGATGATATCATTTAAAGTCGGATTCTAAATCATTGTAAATAGATGACTTTGTTCAAGTTGCTGATTCTTAACGTTTGAAAATAGATGATATTGTTGTAAGTCGGATTCTAAAGAATTGTAAATAGATGACATTGTTAAAGTTGTGGATTCTTAAGGTGAGAAAAAAGATGATAATGTTTAAAGTCGGATTCTAAAGCATTGTAAATAGATGACTTTGTTCAAGTTACGGATTCTAAAAGTTTGAAAATCGATGATATCGTTTAAAGTCGGATTCTAAAACATTGTAAATAGATGACTTTGTTCAAGTTGCGGATACTTAAGGTTTGAAAATAGATGATATCTTTTAAAGTCGGATTCCAAAGCATTGTAAATAGATGACTTTGTTCAAGTTGCGGACTCTAAAAATTTGAAAAAAGATGATATCGTTTAAAGTCGGATTCTAAAGCATTGTAAATAGATGACTTGTTCAAGTCGCCGATTCTTAAGCATTGAAAATAGATGATATCGTTTAAAGCCGGATTCTAAAGCATTGTAAATAGATTACTTTGTTCAAGTTGCGGATTCTTGAGGTTTGACAATAGAGTATATCGTTAATAGATTATATCGTTTAAAGTCGGATTCTAACGCACTGTAAATAGATGACTTTGTTTAAGTTGCCGATTCTTAACGTTCGAAAATAGGTGATATCGTTTAAAATCGGATTCTAAAGCATTGTAAATAGATGACTTTGTTAAGTTGCGGATTCTTAAGGTTTGAAAATAGATGATATTGTTTAAAGTCGGGTTCTAATGAATTGTAAATAGATGACTTTGTTCAAGTTGAAGATTCTTAAGGTTTTAAAATAGATGATGATGTTTAAAGTCGGATTCTAAAGCATTGTAAATAGATGACTTTGTTCAAGTTGCGAGTTCTTAAGGTTTGAAAATAGATGATGATGTTTAAAGTCGGATTCTAAAGTATTGTAAATAGATGACTTTGTTCAAGTGTCGGATTCTTAAATTTTGAAAATTAATGATATCGTTTAAAGTCGGATTCTGAAGTATTGTAAATAGATGACTTTGTTCAAGTTGCGGATTCTTAAGGTTTGAAAATAGATGATATCGTTTAAAGTCGGATTCTAAAGCATTGTAAATAGATGACTGTTTCAAGTTGCGGATACTTAAGGTTTGCAAATAGATGATATCGTTTAAGATCGGATTCCAAACCATTGTAAATAGATGACTTTGTTAAGTGGCAGATTCTTAAGGTTTGAAAATAGATGATATCGTTTAAAGTCGGATTCTAAATCATTGTAAATAGATGACTTTGTTCAAGTGGCCGATTCTTGTGGTTTGAAAATAGATGATATCGTTTAAAGTCGGATTCTAAAGCATTGTAAATAGATGACTTTGTTCAAGTTGCGGATGTTTAAGGTTTGAAAATAGATGATATCGTTTGAAGTTCGATTCTAAAGCATTGTAAATAGATGACTGTGTTCAAGTTGCGGATTCTTAAGGTTTGAAAATAGATGATATCGTTTAAACTCGGATTCTAACGCATTGTAAATAGATGACTTTGTTCAAGTTGCGTATTCTTAAGGTTTGAAAATAGATGATATCGTTTAAAGTCGGATTCTAAAGCATTGTAAATAGATGACTTTGTTCAAGTTGCGGATTCTTAAGGTTTGAAAATAGATGATATCGTGTGAAGTCGGATTCTTAAGCATTGTAAATAGATGACTTTGTTCAAGTTGGGTGATTCTTAAGGTTTTTAAATAGATGATATCGTTTCAAGTCGGATACTAAGGCATTGTAAAGAGATGACTTTGTTCAAGTTGAGGATTCTTAAGGTTTGAAAATAGATGATATCGTTTAAAGTCGGATTCTAAAGCATTGTAAATAGATGACTGTGTTCAAGTTGCGGATTCTTTAAGTTTGAAAATAGATGATATCGTTTAAGATCGGTCTCCAAACCATTGTAAATAGATTACTGTGTTCAAGTTGCGGATTCTTAAGGTTGGAAAATAGATGATATCGGTTAAAGTCGGATTCTAAAGCATTGTAAATAGATGACTTTGTTCAAGTTGATGATTCTTAAGGTTTGAAAATCGATTATATCGTTTAAAGTCGGATTCTAAAGCATTGTAAATAGATGACTTTGTTCAAGTTGCGGATTCTTAAGGTTTGAACATAGATGATATCGTTTAAAGTCGGATTCTAAAGCATTGTAAATAGATGACTTTGTTCAAGTTGCGAGTTCTTAAGGTTTGAAAATAGATGATATCGTTTAAAGTCGGATTCTAAAGTATTGTAAATAGATGACTTTGTTCAAGTGTTGGATTCTTAAATTTTGAAAATTAATGATATCGTTTAAAGTCGGATTCTGAAGCATTGTAAATAGATGACTTTGTTCAAGTTGCGGATTCTTAATGTTTGAAAATAGATGATATCGTTTAAAGTCGGATTCTAAAGCATTGTAAATAGATGACTTTGTTCAAGTTGCGGATTCTTAATGTTTGAAAATAGATGATATCGTTTGAAGTCGGATTCTTAAGCATTGTAAATAGATGACTTGTTCAAGTTGCCGAATCTTAAGCTTTTAAAATAGATGATATGGTTTAAAGTCGGATTCTAAAGCATTGTAAATAGATGACTTTGTTCAAGTTGCGGATTCTTAAGGTTTGAAAATAGATGATATCGTTTAAAGTCGGATTCTAAAGCATTGTAAATAGATGACTTTGTTCAAGTTGCCGAATCTTAAGCTTTGAAAATAGATGATATGGTTTAAAGTCGGATTCTAAAGCATTGTAAATAGATGACTTTGTTCAAGTTGCGGATTCTTAAGGTTTTAAAATAGATTATATCGTTTCAAGTCGGATACTAACGCATTGTAAAGAGATGACTTTGTTCAAGTTGAGGATTCTTAAGGTTTGAAAATAGATGATATCGTTTAAAGTCGGATTCTAAAGCATTGTAAATAGATGACTGTGTTACAGGTGCGGATTCTTTAAGTTTGAAAATAGATGAAATCGTTTAAGATCGGTCTCCAAACCATTGTAAATAGATTACTGTGTTCAAGTTGCGGATTCTTAAGGTTGGAAAATAGATGATATCGGTTAAAGTCGGATTCTAAAGCATTGTAAATAGATGACTTTGTTCAAGTTGCGGATTCTTAAGGTTTGAAAATCGATTATATCGTTTAAAGTCGGATTCTAAAGCATTGTAAATAGATGACTTTGTTCAAGTTGCGGATTCTTAAGGTTTGAACATAGATGATATCGTTTAAAGTCGGATTCTAAAGCATTGTAAATAGATGACTTTGTTCAAGTTGCGAGTTCTTAAGGTTTGAAAATAGATGATATCGTTTAAAGTCGGATTCTAAAGTATTGTAAATAGATGACTTTGTTCAAGTGTTGGATTCTTAAATTTTGAAAATTAATGATATCGTTTAAAGTCGGATTCTGAAGCATTGTAAATAGATGACTTTGTTCAAGTTGCGGATTCTTAATGTTTGAAAATAGATGATATCGTTTAAAGTCGGATTCTAAAGCATTGTAAATAGATGACTTTGTTCAAGTTGCGGATTCTTAAGGTTTGAAAATAGATGATATCGTTTGAAGTCGGATTCTTAAGCATTGTAAATAGATGACTTGTTCAAGTTGCCGAATATTAAGCTTTTGAAATAGATGATATGGTTTAAAGTCGGATTCTAAAGCATTGTAAATAGATGACTTTGTTCAAGTTGCGGATTCTTAAGGTTTGAAAATAGATGATATCGTTTAAACTCGGATTCTAAAGCATTGTAAATAGATGACTTTGTTCAAGTTGCGGATTCTTAAGGTTTGAAAATAGATGATATCGTATAAAATCGGATTCTAAAGCATTGTAAGTAGATGGCTTTGTTCAAGTTGCGGATTCTTAAGGTTTGAAAATAGATGATATCGTTTAAAGTAAGATTCTAAATCATTGTAAATACATGACTTTGTTCAAGTTGCGGATTCTTAAGGTTTTAAAATAGATGATATCGTTTCAAGTCGGATACTAACGCATTGTAAAGAGATGACTTTGTTCAAGTTGAGGATTCTTAAGGTTTGAAAATAGATGATATCGTTTAAAGTCGGATTCTAAAGCATTGTAAATAGATGACTTTGTTCAAGTTGCGGACTCTAAAAATTTGAAAAAAGATGATATCGTTTAAAGTCGGATTCTAAAGCATTGTAAATAGATGACTTGTTCAAGTCGCCGATTCTTAAGCATTGAAAATAGATGATATCGTTTAAAGCCGGATTCTAAAGCATTGTAAATAGATTACTTTGTTCAAGTTGCGGATTCTTGAGGTTTGACAATAGAGTATATCGTTAATAGATTATATCGTTTAAAGTCGGATTCTAACGCACTGTAAATAGATGACTTTGTTTAAGTTGCCGATTCTTAACGTTCGAAAATAGGTGATATCGTTTAAAATCGGATTCTAAAGCATTGTAAATAGATGACTTTGTTAAGTTGCGGATTCTTAAGGTTTGAAAATAGATGATATTGTTTAAAGTCGGGTTCTAATGAATTGTAAATAGATGACTTTGTTCAAGTTGAAGATTCTTAAAGTTTGAAAATAGATGATGATGTTTAAAGTCGGATTCTAAAGCATTGTAAATAGATGACTTTGTTCAAGTTGCGAGTTCTTAAGGTTTGAAAATAGATGATGATGTTTAAAGTCGGATTCTAAAGTATTGTAAATAGATGACTTTGTTCAAGTGTCGGATTCTTAAATTTTGAAAATTAATGATATCGTTTAAAGTCGGATTCTGAAGCATTGTAAATAGATGACTTTGTTCAAGTTGCGGATTCTTAAGGTTTGAAAATAGATGATATCGTTTAAAGTCGGATTCTAAAGCATTGTAAATAGATGACTGTTTCAAGTTGCGGATACTTAAGGTTTGCAAATAGATGATATCGTTTAAGATCGGATTCCAAACCATTGTAAATAGATGACTTTGTTAAGTGGCAGATTCTTAAGGTTTGAAAATAGATGATATCGTTTAAAGTCGGATTCTAAATCATTGTAAATAGATGACTTTGTTCAAGTGGCCGATTCTTGTGGTTTGAAAATAGATGATATCGTTTAAAGTCGGATTCTAAAGCATTGTAAATAGATGACTTTGTTCAAGTTGCGGATGTTTAAGGTTTGAAAATAGATGATATCGTTTGAAGTTCGATTCTAAAGCATTGTAAATAGATGACTGTGTTCAAGTTGCGGATTCTTAAGGTTTTAAAATAGATGATATCGTTTAAACTCGGATTCTAACGCATTGTAAATAGATGACTTTGTTCAAGTTGCGTATTCTTAAGGTTTGAAAATAGATGATATCGTTTAAAGTCGGATTCTAAAGCATTGTAAATAGATGACTTTGTTCAAGTTGCGGATTCTTAAGGTTTGAAAATAGATGATATCGTGTGAAGTCGGATTCTTAAGCATTGTAAATAGATGACTTTGTTCAAGTTGGGTGATTCTTAAGGTTTTTAAATAGATGATATCGTTTCAAGTCGGATACTAAGGCATTGTAAAGAGATGACTTTGTTCAAGTTGAGGATTCTTAAGGTTTGAAAATAGATGATATCGTTTAAAGTCGGATTCTAAAGCATTGTAAATAGATGACTGTGTTCAAGTTGCGGATTCTTTAAGTTTGAAAATAGATGATATCGTTTAAGATCGGTCTCCAAACCATTGTAAATAGATTACTGTGTTCAAGTTGCGGATTCTTAAGGTTGGAAAATAGATGATATCGGTTAAAGTCGGATTCTAAAGCATTGTAAATAGATGACTTTGTTCAAGTTGCGGATTCTTAAGGTTTGAAAATCGATTATATCGTTTAAAGTCGGATTCTAAAGCATTGTAAATAGATGACTTTGTTCAAGTTGCGGATTCTTAAGGTTTGAACATAGATGATATCGTTTAAAGTCGGATTCTAAAGCATTGTAAATAGATGACTTTGTTCAAGTTGCGAGTTCTTAAGGTTTGAAAATAGATGATATCGTTTAAAGTCGGATTCTAAAGTATTGTAAATAGATGACTTTGTTCAAGTGTTGGATTCTTAAATTTTGAAAATTAATGATATCGTTTAAAGTCGGATTCTGAAGCATTGTAAATAGATGACTTTGTTCAAGTTGCGGATTCTTAATGTTTGAAAATAGATGATATCGTTTAAAGTCGGATTCTAAAGCATTGTAAATAGATGACTTTGTTCAAGTTGCGGATTCTTAATGTTTGAAAATAGATGATATCGTTTGAAGTCGGATTCTTAAGCATTGTAAATAGATGACTTGTTCAAGTTGCCGAATCTTAAGCTTTTAAAATAGATGATATGGTTTAAAGTCGGATTCTAAAGCATTGTAAATAGATGACTTTGTTCAAGTTGCGGATTCTTAAGGTTTGAAAATAGATGATATCGTTTAAAGTCGGATTCTAAAGCATTGTAAATAGATGACTTTGTTCAAGTTGCCGAATCTTAAGCTTTGAAAATAGATGATATGGTTTAAAGTCGGATTCTAAAGATTTGTAAATAGATGACTTTGTTCAAGTTGCGGATTCTTAAGGTTTTAAAATAGATGATATCGTTTCAAGTCGGATACTAACGCATTGTAAAGAGATGACTTTGTTCAAGTTGAGGATTCTTAAGGTTTGAAAATAGATGATATCGTTTAAAGTCGGATTCTAAAGCATTGTAAATAGATGACTGTGTTACAGGTGCGGATTCTTTAAGTTTGAAAATAGATGAAATCGGTTAAGATCGGTCTCCAAACCATTGTAAATAGATTACTGTGTTCAAGTTGCGGATTCTTAAGGTTGGAAAATAGATGATATCGGTTAAAGTCGGATTCTAAAGCATTGTAAATAGATGACTTTGTTCAAGTTGCGGATTCTTAAGGTTTGAAAATCGATTATATCGTTTAAAGTCGGATTCTAAAGCATTGTAAATAGATGACTTTGTTCAAGTTGCGGATTCTTAAGGTTTGAACATAGATGATATCGTTTAAAGTCGGATTCTAAAGCATTGTAAATAGATGACTTTGTTCAAGTTGCGAGTTCTTAAGGTTTGAAAATAGATGATATCGTTTAAAGTCGGATTCTAAAGTATTGTAAATAGATGACTTTGTTCAAGTGTTGGATTCTTAAATTTTGAAAATTAATGATATCGTTTAAAGTCGGATTCTGAAGCATTGTAAATAGATGACTTTGTTCAAGTTGCGGATTCTTAATGTTTGAAAATAGATGATATCGTTTAAAGTCGGATTCTAAAGCATTGTAAATAGATGACTTTGTTCAAGTTGCGGATTCTTAAGGTTTGAAAATAGATGATATCGTTTGAAGTCGGATTCTTAAGCATTGTAAATAGATGACTTGTTCAAGTTGCCGAATATTAAGCTTTTAAAATAGATGATATGGTTTAAAGTCGGATTCTAAAGCATTGTAAATAGATGACTTTGTTCAAGTTGCGGATTCTTAAGGTTTGAAAATAGATGATATCGTTTAAACTCGGATTCTAAAGCATTGTAAATAGATGACTTTGTTCAAGTTGCGGATTCTAAAGGTTTGAAAATAGATGATATCGTATAAAATCGGATTCTAAAGCATTGTAAGTAGATGGCTTTGTTCAAGTTGCGGATTCTTAAGGTTTGAAAATAGATGATATCGTTTAAAGTAAGATTCTAAATCATTGTAAATACATGACTTTGTTCAAGTTGCGGATTCTTAAGGTTTTAAAATAGATGATATCGTTTCAAGTCGGATACTAACGCATTGTAAAGAGATGACTTTGTTCAAGTTGAGGATTCTTAAGGTTTGAAAATAGATGATATCGTTTAAAGTCGGATTCTAAAGCATTGTAAATAGATGACTGTGTTCAAGTTGCGGATTCTTTAAGTTTGAAAATAGATGATATCGTTTAAGATCGGTCTCCAAACCATTGTAAATAGATGACTGTGTTCAAGTTGCGGATTCTTAAGGTTTGAAAATAGATTATATCGGTTAAAGTCGGATTCTAAAGCATTGTAAATAGATGACTTTGTTCAAGTTGCGGATTCTTAAGGTTTGAAAATAGATTATATCGTTTCAAGTCGGATTCTAAATGGTTTGTAAAGAGATGACTTTGTTCAAGTTGCGGATTCTTAAGGTTTGAAAATAGATGATATCGTTTAAAGTCGGATTCTAAAGCATTGTAAATAGATGACTTTGTTCAAGTTGCGAGTTCTTAAGGTTTGAAAATAGATGATATCGTTTAAAGTCGGATTCTAAAGTATTGTAAATAGATGACTTTGTTCAAGTGTCGGATTCTTAAATTTTGAAAATTAATGATATCGTTTAAAGTCGGATTCTGAAGCATTGTAAATAGATGACTTTGTTCAAGTTGCGGATTCTTAATGTTTGAAAATAGATGATATCGTTTAAAGTCGGATTCTAAAGCATTGTAAATAGATGACTGTGTTCAAGTTGCGGATACTTAAGGTTTGCAAATAGATGATTTCGTTTAAGATCGGATTCCAAACCATTGTAAATAGATGACTTTGTTAAGTTGCAGATTCTTAAGGTTTGAAAATAGATGATATCATTTAAAGTCGGATTCTAAATCGGTGTAAATAGATGACTTTGTTCAAGTTGCTGATTCTTAACGTTTGAAAATAGATGATATTGTTGTAAGTATGATTCTAAAGAATTGTAAATAGATGACATTGTTAAAGTTGTGGATTCTTAAGGTTTGAAAAAAGATGATAATGTTTAAAGTCGGATTCTAAAGCATTGTAAATAGATGACTTTGTTCAAGTTGCGGATTCTTAAGGTTTGAAAATAGATGATATCGTTTAAAGTCGGATTCTAAAGCATTGTAAATAGATGACTTTGTTCAAGTTGCGGATTCTTAAGGTTTGAAAATAGATGATATCGTTTAAAATCGGATTCTAAAGCATTGTAAGTAGATGACTTTGTTCAAGTTGCGGATTCTTAAGGTTTGAAAATAGATGATATCGTTTAAAGTCGGATTCTAAATCATTGTAAATACATGACTTTGTTCAAGTTGCGGATTCTTAAGGTTTTAAAATAGATGATATCGTTTCAAGTCGGATACTAACGCATTGTAAATAGATGACTTTGTTCAAGTTGCGGATTCTTAAGGTTTGAAAATAGATGATATCGTTTAAAGTCGGATTCTAAAGCATTGTAAATAGATGACTGTGTTCAAGTTGCGGATTCTTTAAGTTTGAAAATAGATGATATCGTTTAAGATCGGTCTCCAAACCATTGTAAATAGATGACTGTGTTCAAGTTGCGGATTCTTAAGGTTGGAAAATAGATGATATCGGTTAAAGTCGGATTCTAAAGCATTGTAAATAGATGACTTTGTTCAAGTTGCGGATTCTTAAGGTTTGAAAATAGATTATATCGTTTAAAGTCGGATTCTAAAGCATTGTAAATAGATGACTTTGTTCAAGTTGCGGATTCTTTAAGTTTGAAAATAGATGATATCGTTTAAGATCGGTCTCCAAACCATTGTAAATAGATTACTGTGTTCAAGTTGCGGATTCTTAAGGTTGGAAAATAGATGATATCGTTTAAAGTCGGATTCTAAATCATTGTAAATAGATGACTTTGTTCAAGTGGCCGATTCTTGTGGTTTGAAAATCGATTATATCGTTTAAAGTCGGATTCTAAAGCATTGTAAATAGATGACTTTGTTCAAGTTGCGGATGTTTAAGGTTTGAAAATAGATGATATCGTTTGAAGTTCGATTCTAAAGCATTGTAAATAGATGACTGTGTTCAAGTTGCGGATTCTTAAGGTTTCAAAATAGATGATATCGTTTAAACTCGGATTCTAACGCATTGTAAATAGATGACTTTGTTCAAGTTGCGTATTCTTAAGGTTTGAAAATAGATGATATCGTTTAAAGTCGGATTCTAAAGCATTGTAAATAGATGACTTTGTTCAAGTTGCGGATTCTTAAGGTTTGAAAATAGATGATATCGTGTGAAGTCGGATTCTTAAGCATTGTAAATAGATGACTTTGTTCAAGTTGGGTGATTCTTAAGGTTTTTAAATAGATGATATCGTTTCAAGTCGGATACTAAGGCATTGTAAAGAGATGACTTTGTTCAAGTTGAGGATTCTTAAGGTTTGAAAATAGATGATATCGTTTAAAGTCGGATTCTAAAGCATTGTAAATAGATGACTGTGTTCAAGTTGCGGATTCTTTAAGTTTGAAAATAGATGATATCGTTTAAGATCGGTCTCCAAACCATTGTAAATAGATTACTGTGTTCAAGTTGCGGATTCTTAAGGTTGGAAAATAGATGATATCGGTTAAAGTCGGATTCTAAAGCATTGTAAATAGATGACTTTGTTCAAGTTGCGGATTCTTAAGGTTTGAAAATCGATTATATCGTTTAAAGTCGGATTCTAAAGCATTGTAAATAGATGACTTTGTTCAAGTTGCGGATTCTTAAGGTTTGAACATAGATGATATCGTTTAAAGTCGGATTCTAAAGCATTGTAAATAGATGACTTTGTTCAAGTTGCGAGTTCTTAAGGTTTGAAAATAGATGATATCGTTTAAAGTCGGATTCTAAAGTATTGTAAATAGATGACTTTGTTCAAGTGTTGGATTCTTAAATTTTGAAAATTAATGATATCGTTTAAAGTCGGATTCTGAAGCATTGTAAATAGATGACTTTGTTCAAGTTGCGGATTCTTAATGTTTGAAAATAGATGATATCGTTTAAAGTCGGATTCTAAAGCATTGTAAATAGATGACTTTGTTCAAGTTGCGGATTCTTAATGTTTGAAAATAGATGATATCGTTTGAAGTCGGATTCTTAAGCATTGTAAATAGATGACTTGTTCAAGTTGCCGAATCTTAAGCTTTTAAAATAGATGATATGGTTTAAAGTCGGATTCTAAAGCATTGTAAATAGATGACTTTGTTCAAGTTGCGGATTCTTAAGGTTTGAAAATAGATGATATCGTTTAAAGTCGGATTCTAAAGCATTGTAAATAGATGACTTTGTTCAAGTTGCCGAATCTTAAGCTTTGAAAATAGATGATATGGTTTAAAGTCGGATTCTAAAGATTTGTAAATAGATGACTTTGTTCAAGTTGCGGATTCTTAAGGTTTTAAAATAGATGATATCGTTTCAAGTCGGATACTAACGCATTGTAAAGAGATGACTTTGTTCAAGTTGAGGATTCTTAAGGTTTGAAAATAGATGATATCGTTTAAAGTCGGATTCTAAAGCATTGTAAATAGATGACTGTGTTACAGGTGCGGATTCTTTAAGTTTGAAAATAGATGAAATCGTTTAAGATCGGTCTCCAAACCATTGTAAATAGATTACTGTGTTCAAGTTGCGGATTCTTAAGGTTGGAAAATAGATGATATCGGTTAAAGTCGGATTCTAAAGCATTGTAAATAGATGACTTTGTTCAAGTTGCGGATTCTTAAGGTTTGAAAATCGATTATCTCGTTTAAAGTCGGATTCTAAAGCATTGTAAATAGATGACTTTGTTCAAGTTGCGGATTCTTAAGGTTTGAACATAGATGATATCGTTTAAAGTCGGATTCTAAAGCATTGTAAATAGATGACTTTGTTCAAGTTGCGAGTTCTTAAGGTTTGAAAATAGATGATATCGTTTAAAGTCGGATTCTAAAGTATTGTAAATAGATGACTTTGTTCAAGTGTTGGATTCTTAAATTTTGAAAATTAATGATATCGTTTAAAGTCGGATTCTGAAGCATTGTAAATAGATGACTTTGTTCAAGTTGCGGATTCTTAATGTTTGAAAATAGATGATATCGTTTAAAGTCGGATTCTAAAGCATTGTAAATAGATGACTTTGTTCAAGTTGCGGATTCTTAAGGTTTGAAAATAGATGATATCGTTTGAAGTCGGATTCTTAAGCATTGTAAATAGATGACTTGTTCAAGTTGCCGAATATTAAGCTTTTAAAATAGATGATATGGTTTAAAGTCGGATTCTAAAGCATTGTAAATAGATGACTTTGTTCAAGTTGCGGATTCTTAAGGTTTGAAAATAGATGATATCGTTTAAACTCGGATTCTAAAGCATTGTAAATAGATGACTTTGTTCAAGTTGCGGATTCTAAAGGTTTGAAAATAGATGATATCGTATAAAATCGGATTCTAAAGCATTGTAAGTAGATGGCTTTGTTCAAGTTGCGGATTCTTAAGGTTTGAAAATAGATGATATCGTTTAAAGTAAGATTCTAAATCATTGTAAATACATGACTTTGTTCAAGTTGCGGATTCTTAAGGTTTTAAAATAGATGATATCGTTTCAAGTCGGATACTAACGCATTGTAAAGAGATGACTTTGATCAAGTTGAGGATTCTTAAGGTTTGAAAATAGATGATATCGTTTAAAGTCGGATTCTAAAGCATTGTAAATAGATGACTGTGTTCAAGTTGCGGATTCTTTAAGTTTGAAAATAGATGATATCGTTTAAGATCGGTCTCCAAACCATTGTAAATAGATGACTGTGTTCAAGTTGCGGATTCTTAAGGTTTGAAAATAGATTATATCGGTTAAAGTCGGATTCTAAAGCATTGTAAATAGATGACTTTGTTCAAGTTGCGGATTCTTAAGGTTTGAAAATAGATTATATCGTTTCAAGTCGGATTCTAAATGGTTTGTAAAGAGATGACTTTGTTCAAGTTGCGGATTCTTAAGGTTTGAAAATAGATGATATCGTTTAAAGTCGGATTCTAAAGCATTGTAAATAGATGACTTTGTTCAAGTTGCGAGTTCTTAAGGTTTGAAAATAGATGATATCGTTTAAAGTCGGATTCTAAAGTATTGTAAATAGATGACTTTGTTCAAGTGTCGGATTCTTAAATTTTGAAAATTAATGATATCGTTTAAAGTCGGATTCTGAAGCATTGTAAATAGATGACTTTGTTCAAGTTGCGGATTCTTAATGTTTGAAAATAGATGATATCGTTTAAAGTCGGATTCTAAAGCATTGTAAATAGATGACTGTGTTCAAGTTGCGGATACTTAAGGTTTGCAAATAGATGATTTCGTTTAAGATCGGATTCCAAACCATTGTAAATAGATGACTTTGTTAAGTTGCAGATTCTTAAGGTTTGAAAATAGATGATATCATTTAAAGTCGGATTCTAAATCGGTGTAAATAGATGACTTTGTTCAAGTTGCTGATTCTTAACGTTTGAAAATAGATGATATTGTTGTAAGTATGATTCTAAAGAATTGTAAATAGATGACATTGTTAAAGTTGTGGATTCTTAAGGTTTGAAAAAAGATGATAATGTTTAAAGTCGGATTCTAAAGCATTGTAAATAGATGACTTTGTTCAAGTTGCGGATTCTTAAGGTTTGAAAATAGATGATATCGTTTAAAGTCGGATTCTAAAGCATTGTAAATAGATGACTTTGTTCAAGTTGCGGATTCTTAAGGTTTGAAAATAGATGATATCGTTTAAAATCGGATTCTAAAGCATTGTAAGTAGATGACTTTGTTCAAGTTGCGGATTCTTAAGGTTTGAAAATAGATGATATCGTTTAAAGTCGGATTCTAAATCATTGTAAATACATGACTTTGTTCAAGTTGCGGATTCTTAAGGTTTTAAAATAGATGATATCGTTTCAAGTCGGATACTAACGCATTGTAAATAGATGACTTTGTTCAAGTTGCGGATTCTTAAGGTTTGAAAATAGATGATATCGTTTAAAGTCGGATTCTAAAGCATTGTAAATAGATGACTGTGTTCAAGTTGCGGATTCTTTAAGTTTGAAAATAGATGATATCGTTTAAGATCGGTCTCCAAACCATTGTAAATAGATGACTGTGTTCAAGTTGCGGATTCTTAAGGTTGGAAAATAGATGATATCGGTTAAAGTCGGATTCTAAAGCATTGTAAATAGATGACTTTGTTCAAGTTGCGGATTCTTAAGGTTTGAAAATAGATTATATCGTTTAAAGTCGGATTCTAAAGCATTGTAAATAGATGACTTTGTTCAAGTTGCGGATTCTTTAAGTTTGAAAATAGATGATATCGTTTAAGATCGGTCTCCAAACCATTGTAAATAGATTACTGTGTTCAAGTTGCGGATTCTTAAGGTTGGAAAATAGATGATATCGGTTAAAGTCGGATTCTAAAGCATTGTAAATAGATGACTTTGTTCAAGTTGCGGATTCTTTAGGTTTGAAAATCGATTATATCGTTTAAAGTCGGATTCTAAAGCATTGTAAATAGATGACTTTGTTCAAGTTGCGGATTCTTAAGGTTTGAACATAGATGATATCGTTTAAAGTCGGATTCTAAAGCATTGTAAATAGATGACTTTGTTCAAGTTGCGAGTTCTTAAGGTTTGAAAATAGATGATATCGTTTAAAGTCGGATTCTAAAGTATTGTAAATAGATGACTTTGTTCAAGTGTTGGATTCTTAAATTTTGAAAATTAATGATATCGTTTAAAGTCGGATTCTGAAGCATTGTAAATAGATGACTTTGTTCAAGTTGCGGATTCTTAATGTTTGAAAATAGATGATATCGTTTAAAGTCGGATTCTAAAGCATTGTAAATAGATGACTTTGTTCAAGTTGCGGATTCTTAATGTTTGAAAATAGATGATATCGTTTGAAGTCGGATTCTTAAGCATTGTAAATAGATGACTTGTTCAAGTTGCCGAATCTTAAGCTTTTAAAATAGATGATATGGTTTAAAGTCGGATTCTAAAGCATTGTAAATAGATGACTTTGTTCAAGTTGCGGATTCTTAAGGTTTGAAAATAGATGATATCGTTTAAAGTCGGATTCTAAAGCATTGTAAATAGATGACTTTGTTCAAGTTGCCGAATCTTAAGCTTTGAAAATAGATGATATGGTTTAAAGTCGGATTCTAAAGCATTGTAAATAGATGACTTTGTTCAAGTTGCGGATTCTTAAGGTTTTAAAATAGATGATATCGTTTCAAGTCGGATACTAACGCATTGTAAAGAGATGACTTTGTTCAAGTTGAGGATTCTTAAGGTTTGAAAATAGATGATATCGTTTAAAGTCGGATTCTAAAGCATTGTAAATAGATGACTGTGTTACAGGTGCGGATTCTTTAAGTTTGAAAATAGATGAAATCGTTTAAGATTGGTCTCCAAACCATTGTAAATAGATTACTGTGTTCAAGTTGCGGATTCTTAAGGTTGGAAAATAGATGATATCGGTTAAAGTCGGATTCTTAAGCATTGTAAATAGATGACTTTGTTCAAGTTGCGGATTCTTAAGGTTTGAAAATCGATTATATCGTTTAAAGTCGGATTCTAAAGCATTGTAAATAGATGACTTTGTTCAAGTTGCGGATTCTTAAGGTTTGAACATAGATGATATCGTTTAAAGTCGGATTCTAAAGCATTGTAAATAGATGACTTTGTTCAAGTTGCGAGTTCTTAAGGTTTGAAAATAGATGATATCGTTTAAAGTCGGATTCTAAAGTATTGTAAATAGATGACTTTGTTCAAGTGTTGGATTCTTAAATTTTGAAAATTAATGATATCGTTTAAAGTCGGATTCTGAAGCATTGTAAATAGATGACTTTGTTCAAGTTGCGGATTCTTAATGTTTGAAAATAGATGATATCGTTTAAAGTCGGATTCTAAAGCATTGTAAATAGATGACTTTGTTCAAGTTGCGGATTCTTAAGGTTTGAAAATAGATGATATCGTTTGAAGTCGGATTCTTAAGCATTGTAAATAGATGACTTGTTCAAGTTGCCGAATATTAAGCTTTTAAAATAGATGATATGGTTTAAAGTCGGATTCTAAAGCATTGTAAATAGATGACTTTGTTCAAGTTGCGGATTCTTAAGGTTTGAAAATAGATGATATCGTTTAAACTCGGATTCTAAAGCATTGTAAATAGATGACTTTGTTCAAGTTGCGGATTCTTAAGGTTTGAAAATAGATGATATCGTATAAAATCGGATTCTAAAGCATTGTAAGTAGATGGCTTTGTTCAAGTTGCGGATTCTTAAGGTTTGAAAATAGATGATATCGTTTAAAGTAAGATTCTAAATCATTGTAAATACATGACTTTGTTCAAGTTGCGGATTCTTAAGGTTTTAAAATAGATGATATCGTTTCAAGTCGGATACTAACGCATTGTAAAGAGATGACTTTGTTCAAGTTGAGGATTCTTAAGGTTTGAAAATAGATGATATCGTTTAAAGTCGGATTCTAAAGCATTGTAAATAGATGACTGTGTTCAAGTTGCGGATTCTTTAAGTTTGAAAATAGATGATATCGTTTAAGATCGGTCTCCAAACCATTGTAAATAGATGACTGTGTTCAAGTTGCGGATTCTTAAGGTTTGAAAATAGATGATATCGGTTAAAGTCGGATTCTAAAGCATTGTAAATAGATGACTTTGTTCAAGTTGCGGATTCTTAAGGTTTGAAAATAGATTATATCGTTTCAAGTCGGATTCTAAATGGTTTGTAAAGAGATGACTTTGTTCAAGTTGGGGATTCTTAAGGTTTGAAAATAGATGATATCGTTTAAAGTCGGATTCTAAAGCATTGTAAATAGATGACTTTGTTCAAGTTGCGAGTTCTTAAGGTTTGAAAATAGATGATATCGTTTAAAGTCGGATTCTAAAGTATTGTAAATAGATGACTTTGTTCAAGTGTCGGATTCTTAAATTTTGAAAATTAATGATATCGTTTAAAGTCGGATTCTGAAGCATTGTAAATAGATGACTTTGTTCAAGTTGCGGATTCTTAATGTTTGAAAATAGATGATATCGTTTAAAGTCGGATTCTAAAGCATTGTAAATAGATGACTGTGTTCAAGTTGCGGATACTTAAGGTTTGCAAATAGATGATTTCGTTTAAGATCGGATTCCAAACCATTGTAAATAGATGACTTTGTTAAGTTGCAGATTCTTAAGGTTTGAAAATAGATGATATCATTTAAAGTCGGATTCTAAATCGGTGTAAATAGATGACTTTGTTCAAGTTGCTGATTCTTAACGTTTGAAAATAGATGATATTGTTGTAAGTATGATTCTAAAGAATTGTAAATAGATGACATTGTTAAAGTTGTGGATTCTTAAGGTTTGAAAAAAGATGATAATGTTTAAAGTCGGATTCTAAAGCATTGTAAATAGATGACTTTGTTCAAGTTGCGGATTCTTAAGGTTTGAAAATAGATGATATCGTTTAAAGTCGGATTCTAAAGCATTGTAAATAGATGACTTTGTTCAAGTTGCGGATTCTTAAGGTTTGAAAATAGATGATATCGTTTAAAATCGGATTCTAAAGCATTGTAAGTAGATGACTTTGTTCAAGTTGCGGATTCTTAAGGTTTGAAAATAGATGATATCGTTTAAAGTCGGATTCTAAATCATTGTAAATACATGACTTTGTTCAAGTTGCGGATTCTTACGGTTTTAAAATAGATGATATCGTTTAAAGTCGGATACTAACGCATTGTAAATAGATGACTTTGTTCAAGTTGCGGATTCTTAAGGTTTGAAAATAGATGATATCGTTTAAAGTCGGATTCTAAAGCATTGTAAATAGATGACTGTGTTCAAGTTGCGGATTCTTTAAGTTTGAAAATAGATGATATCGTTTAAGATCGGTCTCCAAACCATTGTAAATAGATGACTGTGTTCAAGTTGCGGATTCTTAAGGTTGGAAAATAGATGATATCGGTTAAAGTCGGATTCTAAAGCATTGTAAATAGATGACTTTGTTCAAGTTGCGGATTCTTAAGGTTTGAAAATAGATTATATCGTTTAAAGTCGGATTCTAAAGCATTGTAAATAGATGACTTTGTTCAAGTTGCGGATTCTTTAAGTTTGAAAATAGATGATATCGTTTAAGATCGGTCTCCAAACCATTGTAAATAGATTACTGTGTTCAAGTTGCGGATTCTTAAGGTTGGAAAATAGATGATATCGGTTAAAGTCGGATTCTAAAGCATTGTAAATAGATGACTTTGTTCAAGTTGCGGATTCTTAAGGTTTGAAAATCGATTATATCGTTTAAAGTCGGATTCTAAAGCATTGTAAATAGATGACTTTGTTCAAGTTGCGGATTCTTAAGGTTTGAAAATAGATGATATCGTTTAAAGTCGGATTCTAAAGCATTGTAAATAGATGACTTTGTTCAAGTTGCGAGTTCTTAAGGTTTGAAAATAGATGATATCGTTTAAAGTCGGATTCTAAAGTATTGTAAATAGATGACTTTGTTCAAGTGTTGGATTCTTAAATTTTGAAAATTAATGATATCGTTTAATGTCGGATTCTGAAGCATTGTAAATAGATGACTTTGTTCAAGTTGCGGATTCTTAATGTTTGAAAATAGATGATATCGTTTAAAGTCGGATTCTAAAGCATTGTAAATAGATGACTTTGTTCAAGTTGCGGATTCTTAAGGTTTGAAAATAGATGATATCGTTTAAAGTCGGATTCTAAAGCATTGTAAATAGATGACTTTGTTCAAGTTGCGGATTCTTAAGGTTTGAAAATAGATGATATCGTTTAAAATCGGATTCTAAAGCATTGTAAGTAGATGACTTTGTTCAAGTTGCAGATTCTTAAGGTTTGAAAATAGATGATATCGTTTAAAGTCGGATTCTAAATCATTGTAAATACATGACTTTGTTCAAGTTGCGGATTCTTAAGGTTTTAAAATAGATGATATCGTTTCAAGTCGGATACTAACGCATTGTAAATAGATGACTTTGTTCAAGTTGCGGATTCTTAAGGTTTGAAAATAGATGATATCGTTTAAAGTCGGATTCTAAAGCATTGTAAATAGATGACTGTGTTCAAGTTGCGGATTCTTTAAGTTTGAAAATAGATGATATCGTTTAAGATCGGTCTCCAAACCATTGTAAATAGATGACTGTGTTCAAGTTGCGGATTCTTAAGGTTGGAAAATAGATGATATCGGTTAAAGTCGGATTCTAAAGCATTGTAAATAGATGACTTTGTTCAAGTTGCGGATTCTTAAGGTTTGAAAATATATGATATCGTTTAAAATCGGATTCTAAAGCATTGTAAATAGATGACTTTGTTCAAGTTGCGGATTCTTAAGGTTTGAAAATAGATGATATCGTTTAAAGTCGGATTCTAAAGCATTGTAAATAGATGACTTTGTTCAAGTTGCGGATTCTTAAGGTTTGAAAATAGATGATATCGTTTGAAGTCGGATTCTTAAGCATTGTAAATAGATGACTTGTTCAAGTTGCCGAATATTAAGCTTTTAAAATAGATGATATGGTTTAAAGTCGGATTCTAAAGCATTGTAAATAGATGACTTTGTTCAAGTTGCGGATTCTTAAGGTTTGAAAATAGATGATATCGTTTAAACTCGGATTCTAAATCATTGTAAATAGATGACTTTGTTCAAGTTGCGGATTCTTAAGGTTTGAAAATAGATGATATCGTATAAAATCGGATTCTAAAGCATTGTAAGTAGATGGCTTTGTTCAAGTTGCGGATTCTTAAGGTTTGAAAATAGATGATATCGTTTAAAGTAAGATTCTAAATCATTGTAAATACATGACTTTGTTCAAGTTGCGGATTCTTAAGGTTTTAAAATAGATGATATCGTTTCAAGTCGGATACTAACGCATTGTAAAGAGATGACTTTGTTCAAGTTGAGAATTCTTAAGGTTTGAAAATAGATGATATCGTTTAAAGTCGGATTCTAAAGCATTGTAAATAGATGACTGTGTTTAAGTTGCGGATTCTTTAAGTTTGAAAATAGATGATATCGTTTAAGATCGGTCTCCAAACCATTGTAAATAGATGACTGTGTTCAAGTTGCGGATTCTTAAGGTTTGAAAATTAATGATATCGTTTAAAGTCGGATTCTGAAGCATTGTAAATAGATGACTTTGTTCAAGTTGCGGATTCTTAAGGTTTGAAAATAGATTATATCGTTTCAAGTCGGATTCTAAATGGTTTGTAAAGAGATGACTTTGTTCAAGTTGCGGATTCTTAAGGTTTGAAAATAGATGATATCGTTTAAAGTCGGATTCTAAAGCATTGTAAATAGATGACTTTGTTCAAGTTGCGAGTTCTTAAGGTTTGAAAATAGATGATATCGTTTAAAGTCGGATTCTAAAGTATTGTAAATAGATGACTTTGTTCAAGTGTCGGATTCTTAAATTTTGAAAATTAATGATATCGTTTAAAGTCGGATTCTGAAGCATTGTAAATAGATGACTTTGTTCAAGTTGCGGATTCTTAAGGTTTGAAAATAGATGATATCGTTTAAAGTCGGATTCTTAAGCATTGTAAATAGATGACTGTGTTCAAGTTGCGGATACTTAAGGTTTGCAAATAGATGATTTCGTTTAAGATCGGATTCCAAACCATTGTAAATAGATGACTTTGTTAAGTTGAAGATTCTTAAGGTTTGAAAATAGATGATAATGTTTAAAGTCGGATTCTAAAGCATTGTAAATAGATGACTTTGTTCAAGTTGCGGATTCTTAAGGTTTGAAAATAGATGATATCGTTTAAAGTCGGATTCTAAAGCATTGTAAATAGATGACTTTGTTCAAGTTGCGGATTCTTAAGGTTTGAAAATAGATGATATCGTTTAAAATCGGATTCTAAAGCATTGTAAGTAGATGACTTTGTTCAAGTTGCGGATTCTTAAGGTTTGAAAATAGATGATATCGTTTAAAGTCGGATTCTAAATCATTGTAAATACATGACTTTGTTCAAGTTGCGGATTCTTAAGGTTTTAAAATAGATGATATCGTTTCAAGTCGGATACTAACGCATTGTAAATAGATGACTTTGTTCAAGTTGCGGATTCTTAAGGTTTGAAAATAGATGATATCGTTTAAAGTCGGATTCTAAAGCATTGTAAATAGATGACTGTGTTCAAGTTGCGGATTCTTTAAGTTTGAAAATAGATGATATCGTTTAAGATCGGTCTCCAAACCATTGTAAATAGATGACTGTGTTCAAGTTGCGGATTCTTAAGGTTGGAAAATAGATGATATCGGTTAAAGTCGGATTCTAAAGCCTTGTAAATAGATGACTTTGTTCAAGTTGCGGATTCTTAAGGTTTGAAAATAGATTATATCGTTTAAAGTCGGATTCTAAAGCATTGTAAATAGATGACTTTGTTCAAGTTGCGGATTCTTAAGGTTTGAAAATATATGATATCGTTTAAAATCGGATTCTAAAGCATTGTAAATAGATGACTTTGTTCAAGTTGCAGATTCTTAAGGTTTGAAAATAGATGATATCGTTTAAAGTCGGATTCTAAAGCATTGTAAATAGATGACTTTGTTCAAGTTGCGAGTTCTTAAGGTTTGAAAATAGATGATATCGTTTAAAGTCGGATTCTAAAGTATTGTAAATAGATGACTTTGTTCAAGTGTCGGATTCTTAAATTTTGAAAATTAATGATATCGTTTAAAGTCGGATTCTGAAGCATTGTAAATAGATGACTTTGTTCAAGTTGCGGATTCTTAAGGTTTGAAAATAGATGATATCGGTTAAAGTCGGATTCTAAAGCATTGTAAATAGATGACTGTGTTCAAGTTGCGGATACTTAAGGTTTGCAAATAGATGATATCGTTTAAGATCGGATTCCAAACCATTGTAAATAGATGACTTTGTTCAAGTGGCCGATTCTTGTGGTTTGAAAATAGATGATATCGTTTAAAGTCGGATTCTAAAGCATTGTAAATAGATGACTTTGTTCAAGTTGCGGATGTTTAAGGTTTGAAAATAGATGATATCGGTTAAAGTCGGATTCTAAAGCATTGTAAATAGATGACTTTGTTCAAGTTGCGGATTCTTAAGGTTTGAAAATAGATGATATCGTTTAAAGTCGGATTCTACCGCATTGTAAATAGATGACTTTGTTCAAGTTGCGGATTCTTAAGCTTTGAAAATAGATGATATGGTTTAAAGTCGGATTCTAAAGCATTGTAAATAGATGACTTTGTTCAAGTTGCGGATTCTTAAGGTTTGAAAATAGATGATATCGTTTAAAGTCGGATTCTAAATCATTGTAAATACATGACTTTGTTCAAGTTGCGGATTCAGAAGGTTTTAAAATAGATGATATCGTTTCAAGTCGGATACTAACGCATTGTAAAGAGATGACTTTGTTCAAGTTGCGGATTCTTAAGGTTTGAAAATAGATTATATCGTGTTAAGTCGGATTCTAAAGCATTGTAAATAGATGACTTTGTTCAAGTTGCGGATTCTTAAGGTTTGAAAATAGATGATATCGTTTAAAATCGGATTCTAAAGCATTGTAAATAGATGACTTTGTTAAAGTGGCGGATTCTTAAGGTTTGAAAATAGATGATATCGTTTAAAGTCGGATTCTAAAGCATTGTAAATAGATGACTTTGTTCAAGTTGCGAGTTCTTAAGGTTTGAAAATAGATGATATCGTTTAAAGTCGGATTCTAAAGTATTGTAAATAGATGACTTTGTTCAAGTGTCGGATTCTTAAATTTTGAAAATTAATGATATCGTTTAAAGTCGGATTCTGAAGCATTGTAAATACATGACTTGTTCAAGTTGCCGAATCTTAAGCTTTGAAAATAGATGATATGGTTTAAAGTCGGATTCTAAAGCATTGTAAATAGATGACTTTGTTCAAGTTGCGGATTCTTAAGGTTTGAAAATAGATGATATCGTTTTAAGTCGGATTCTAAAGCATTGTAAATAGATGACTTTGTTCAAGTTGCGGGTTCTTAAGGTTTGAAAATAGATGATATCGTTTAAAATCGGATTCTAAAGCATTGTAAGTAGATGACTTTGTTCAAGTTGCGGATTCTTAAGGTTTGAAAATAGATGATATCGTTTAAAGTCGGATTCTAAATCATTGTAAATACATGACTTTGTTCAAGTTGCGGATTCTTAAGGTTTTAAAATAGATGATATCGTTTCAAGTCGGATACTAACGCATTGTAAAGAGATGACTTTGTTCAAGTTGAGGATTCTTAAGGTTTGAAAATAGATGATATCGTTTAAAGTCGGATTCTAAAGCATTGTAAATAGATGACTGTGTTCAAGTTGCGGATTCTTTAAGTTTGAAAATAGATGATATCGTTTAAGATCGGTCTCCAAACCATTGTAAATAGATGACTGTGTTCAAGTTGCGGATTCTTAAGGTTGGAAAATAGATGATATCGTTTAAAGTCGGATTCTAAAGCATTGTAAATAGATGACTTTGTTCAAGTTGCGGATTCTTAAGGTTTGAAAATAGATTATATCGTTTAAAGTCGGATTCTAAAGCATTGTAAATAGATGACTTTGTTCAAGTTGCGGATTCTTAAGGTTTGAAATAGATGATATCGTTTAAAGTCGGATTCTAAAGCATTGTAAATAGATGACTTTGTTCAAGTTGCGAGTTCTTAAGGTTTTAAAATAGATGATATCGTTTAAAGTCGGATTCTAAAGTATTGTAAATAGATGACTTTGTTCAAGTGTCGGATTCTTAAATTTTGAAAATTAATGATATCGTTTAAAGTCGGATTCTGAAGCATTGTAAATAGATGACTTTGTTCAAGTTGCGGATTCTTAATGTTTGAAAATAGATGATATCGTTTAAAGTCGGATTCTAAAGCATTGTAAATAGATGACTGTGTTCAAGTTGAGGATACTTAAGGTTAGCAAATAGATGATATCGTTTAAGATCGGATTCCAAACCATTGTAAATAGATGACTTTGTTAAGATGCAGATTCTTAAGGTTTGAAAATAGATGATATCATTTAAAGTCGGATTCTAAATCATTGTAAATAGATGACTTTGTTCAAGTTGCTGATTCTTAACGTTTGAAAATAGATGATATTGTTGTAAGTCGGATTCTAAAGAATTGTAAATAGATGACATTGTTAAAGTTGTGGATTCTTAAGGTGTGAAAAAAGATGATAATGTTTAAAGTCGGATTCTAAAGCATTGTAAACGGATGACTTTGTTCAAGTTGCGGATTCTTAAGGTTTGAAAATAGATGATATCGTTTGAAGTCGGATTCTAAAGCATTGTAAATAGATGACTTTGTTCAAGTTGCGGATTCTTAAGGTTTGAAAATAGATGATATCGTTTAAAATCGGATTCTAAAGCATTGTAAGTAGATGACTTTGTTCAAGTTGCGGATTCTTAAGGTTTGAAAATAGATGATATCGTTTAAAGTCGGATTCTAAATCATTGTAAATACATGACTTTGTTCAAGTTGCGGATTCTTAAGGTTTTAAAATAGATGATATCGTTTCAAGTCGGATACTAACGCATTGTAAATAGATGACTTTGTTCAAGTTGCGGATTCTTAAGGTTTGAAAATAGATGATATCGTTTAAAGTCGGATTCTAAAGCATTGTAAATAGATGACTGTGTTCAAGTTGCGGATTCTTTAAGTTTAAAAATAGATGATATCGTTTAAGATCGGTCTCCAAACCATTGTAAATAGATGACTGTGTTCAAGTTGCGGATTCTTAAGGTTGGAAAATAGATGATATCAGTTAAAGTCGGATTCTAAAGCATTGTAAATAGATGACTTTGTTCAAGTTGCGGATTCTTAAGGTTTGAAAATAGATTATATGGTTTAAAGTCGGATTCTAAAGCATTGTAAATAGATGACTTTGTTCAAGTTGCGGATTCTTAAGGTTTGAAAATATATGATATCGTTTAAAATCGGATTCTAAAGCATTGTAAATAGATGACTTTGTTCAAGTTGCAAATTCTTAAGGTTTGAAAATAGATGATATCGTTTAAAGTCGGATTCTAAAGCATTGTAAATAGATGACTTTGTTCAAGTTGCGAGTTCTTAAGGTTTGAAAATAGATGATACTGTTTAAAGTCGGATTCTAAAGTATTGTAAATAGATGACTTTGTTCAAGTGTCGGATTCTTAAATTTTGAAAATTAATGATATCGTTTAAAGTCGGATTCTGAAGCATTGTAAATAGATGACTTGGTTCAAGTTGCGGATTCTTAAGGTTTGAAAATAGATGATATCGTTTAAAGTCGGATTCTAAAGCATTGTAAATAGATGACTGTGTTCAAGTTGCGGATACTTAAGGTTTGCAAATATATGATATCGTTTAAGATCGGATTCCAAACCATTGTAAATAGATGACTTTGTTAAGTTGCAGATTCTTAAGGTTTGAAAATAGATGATATCGTTTAAAGTCGGATTCTAAAGCATTGTAAATAGATGACTTTGTTCAAGTTGCGAGTTCTTAAGGTTTGAAAATAGATGATATCGTTTAAAGTCGGATTCTAAAGTATTGTAAATAGATGACTTTGTTCAAGTGTCGGATTCTTAAATTTTGAAAATTAATGATATCGTTTAAAGTCGGATTCTGAAGCATTGTAAATAGATGACTTTGTTCAAGTTGCGGATTCTTAAGGTTTGAAAATAGATGATATCGGTTAAAGTCGGATTCTAAAGCATTGTAAATAGATGACTTTGTTCAAGTTGCAGATTCTTAAGGTTTGAAAATAGATGATATCGTTTAAAGTCGGATTCTAAAGCATTGTAAATAGATGACTTTGTTCAAGTTGCGAGTTCTTAAGGTTTGAAAATAGATGATACTGTTTAAAGTCGGATTCTAAAGTATTGTAAATAGATGACTTTGTTCAAGTGTCGGATTCTTAAATTTTGAAAATTAATGATATCGTTTAAAGTCGGATTCTGAAGCATTGTAAATAGATGACTTTGTTCAAGTTGCGGATTCTTAAGGTTTGAAAATAGATGATATCGTTTAAAGTCGGATTCTAAAGCATTGTAAATAGATGACTGTGTTCAAGTTGCGGATACTTAAGGTTTGCAAATATATGATATCGTTTAAGATCGGATTCCAAACCATTGTAAATAGATGACTTTGTTAAGTTGCAGATTCTTAAGGTTTGAAAATAGATGATATCGTTTAAAGTCGGATTCTAAAGCATTGTAAATAGATGACTTTGTTCAAGTTGCGAGTTCTTAAGGTTTGAAAATAGATGATATCGTTTAAAGTCGGATTCTAAAGTATTGTAAATAGATGACTTTGTTCAAGTGTCGGATTCTTAAATTTTGAAAATTAATGATATCGTTTAAAGTCGGATTCTGAAGCATTGTAAATAGATGACTTTGTTCAAGTTGCGGATTCTTAAGGTTTGAAAATAGATGATATCGGTTAAAGTCGGATTCTAAAGCATTGTAAATAGATGACTGTGTTCAAGTTGCGGATACTTAAGGTTTGCAAATAGATGATATCGTTTAAGATCGGATTCCAAACCATTGTAAATAGATGACTTTGTTCAAGTTGCGGATTCTTAAGGTTTGAAAATAGATGATATCGTTTAAAGTCGGATTCTAAATCATTGTAAATACATGACTTTGTTCAAGTTGCGGATTCAGAAGGTTTTAAAATAGATGATATCGTTTCAAGTCGGATACTAACGCATTGTAAAGAGATGACTTTGTTCAAGTTGAGGATTCTTAAGGTTTGAAAATAGATGATATCGTTTAAAGTCGGATTCTAAAGCATTGTAAATAGATGACTGTGTTGAAGTTGCGGATTCTTTAAGTTTGAAAATAGATGATATCGTTTAAGATCGGTCTCCAAACCATTGTAAATAGATGACTGTGTTCAAGTTGCGGATTCTTAAGGTTGGAAAATAGATGATATCGGTTAAAGTCGGATTCTAAAGCATTGTAAATAGATGACTTTGTTCAAGTTGCGGATTCTTAAGGTTTGAAAATAGATTATATCGTGTTAAGTCGGATTCTAAAGCATTGTAAATAGATGACTTTGTTCAAGTTGCGGATTCTTAAGGTTTGAAAATAGATGATATCGTTTAAAATCGGATTCTAAAGCATTGTAAATAGATGACTTTGTTCAAGTTGCGGATTCTTAAGGTTGGAAAATAGATGATATCGTTTAAAGTCGGATTCTAAAGCATTGTAAATAGATGACTTTGTTCAAGTTGCGAGTTCTTAAGATTTGAAAATAGATGATATCGTTTAAAGTCGGATTCTAAAGTATTGTAAATAGATGACTTTGTTCAAGTGTCGGATTCTTAAATTTTGAAAATTAATGATATCGTTTAAAGTCGGATTCTGAAGCATTGTAAATACATGACTTGTTCAAGTTGCCGAATCTTAAGCTTTGAAAATAGATGATATGGTTTAAAGTCGGATTCTAAAGCATTGTAAATAGATGACTTTGTTCAAGTTGCGGATTCTTAAGGTTTGAAAATAGATGATATCGTTTTAAGTCGGATTCTAAAGCATTGTAAATAGATGACTTTGTTCAAGTTGCGGGTTCTTAAGGTTTGAAAATAGATGATATCGTTTAAAATCGGATTCTAAAGCATTGTAAGTAGATGACTTTGTTCAAGTTGCGGATTCTTAAGGTTTGAAAATAGATGATATCGTTTAAAGTCGGATTCTAAATCATTGTAAATACATGACTTTGTTCAAGTTGCGGATTCTTAAGGTTTTAAAATAGATGATATCGTTTCAAGTCGGATACTAACGCATTGTAAAGAGATGACTTTGTTCAAGTTGCGGATTCTTAAGGTTTGAAAATAGATGATATCGTTTAAAGTCGGATTCTAAAGCATTGTAAATAGATGACTGTGTTCAAGTTGCGGATTCTTTAAGTTTGAAAATAGATGATATCGTTTAAGATCGGTCTCCAAACCATTGTAAATAGATGACTGTGTTCAAGTTGCGGATTCTTAAGGTTGGAAAATAGATGATATCGTTTAAAGTCGGATTCTAAAGCATTGTAAATAGATGACTTTGTTCAAGTTGCGGATTCTTAAGGTTTGTAAAATAGATTATATCGTTTAAAGTCGGATTCTAAAGCATTGTAAATAGATGACTTTGTTCAAGTTGCGGATTCTTAAGGTTTGAAAATAGATGATATCGTTTAAAGTCGGATACTAAAGCATTGTAAATAGATGACTTTGTTCAAGTTGCGAGTTCTGAAGGTTTGAAAATAGATGATATCGTTTAAAGTCGGATTCTAAAGTATTGTAAATAGATGACTTTGTTCAAGTGTCGGATTCTTAAATTTTGAAAATTAATGATATCGTTTAAAGTCGGATTCTGAAGCATTGTAAATAGATGACTTTGTTCAAGTTGCGGATTCTTAATGTTTGAAAATAGATGATATCGTTTAAAGTCGGATTCTAAAGCATTGTAAATAGATGACTGTGTTCAAGTTGCGGATACTTAAGGTTTGCAAATAGATGATATCGTATAAGATCGGATTCCAAACCATTGTAAATAGATGACTTTGTTAAGATGCAGATTCTTAAGGTTTGAAAATAGATGATATCATTTAAAGTCGGATTCTAAATCATTGTAAATAGATGACTTTGTTCAAGTTGCTGATTCTTAACGTTTGAAAATAGATGATATTGTTGTAAGTCGGATTCTAAAGAATTGTAAATAGATGACATTGTTAAAGTTGTGGATTCTTAAGGTGTGAAAAAAGATGATAATGTTTAAAGTCGGATTCTAAAGCATTGTAAATAGATGACTTTGTTCAAGTTGCGGATTCTTAAGGTTTGAAAATAGATGATATCGTTTAAAGTCGGATTCTAAAGCATTGTAAATAGATGACTTTGTTCAAGTTGCGGATTCTTAAGGTTTGAAAATAGATGATATCGTTTAAAATCGGATTCTAAAGCATTGTAAGTAGATGACTTTGTTCAAGTTGCGGATTCTTAAGGTTTGAAAATAGATGATATCGTTTAAAGTCGGATTCTAAATCATTGTAAATACATGACTTTGTTCAAGTTGCGGATTCTTAAGGTTTTAAAATAGATGATATCGTTTCAAGTCGGATACTAACGCATTGTAAATAGATGACTTTGTTCAAGTTGCGGATTCTTAAGGTTTGAAAATAGATGATATCGTTTAAAGTCGGATTCTAAAGCATTGTAAATAGATGACTGTGTTCAAGTTGCGGATTCTTTAAGTTTGAAAATAGATGATATCGTTTAAGATCGGTCTCCAAACCATTGTAAATAGATGACTGTGTTCAAGTTGCGGATTCTTAAGGTTGGAAAATAGATGATATCGGTTAAAGTTTGATTCTAAAGCATTGTAAATAGATGACTTTGTTCAAGTTGCGGATTCTTAAGGTTTGAAAATAGATTATATCGTTTAAAGTCGGATTCTAAAGCATTGTAAATAGATGACTTTGTTCAAGTTGCGGATTCTTAAGGTTTGAAAATATATGATATCGTTTAAAGTCGGATTCTAAAGCATTGTAAATAGATGACTTTGTTCAAGTGGCCGATTCTTGTGGTTTGAAAATAGATGATATCGTTTAAAGTCGGATTCTAAAGCATTGTAAATAGATGACTTTGTTCAAGTTGCGGATGTTTAAGGTTTGAAAATAGATGATATCGGTTAAAGTCGGATTCTAAAGCATTGTAAATAGATGACTTTGTTCAAGTTGCGGATTCTTAAGGTTTGAAAATAGATGATATCGTTTAAAGTCGGATTCTACATCATTGTAAATACATGACTTTGTTCAAGTTGCGGATTCAGAAGGTTTTAAAATAGATGATATCGTTTCAAGTCGGATACTAACGCATTGTAAAGAGATGACTTTGTTCAAGTTGAGGATTCTTAAGGTTTGAAAATAGATGATATCGTTTAAAGTCGGATACTAAAGCATTGTAAATAGATGACTGTGTTGAAGTTGCGGATTCTTTAAGTTTGAAAATAGATGATATCGTTTAAGATCGGTCTCCAAACCATTGTAAATAGATGACTGTGTTCAAGTTGCGGATTCTTAAGGTTGGAAAATAGATGATATCGGTTAAAGTCGGATTCTAAAGCATTGTAAATAGATGACTTTGTTCAAGTTGCCGATACTTAAAGATTGAAAATAGATGATATCGGTTAAAGTCGGATTCTAAAGCATTGTAAATAGATGACTTTCTTCACGTTGCGGATTCTTAAGGTTTGAAAATAGATGATATCGTTTAAAATCGGATTCTAAAGCATTGTAAATAGATGACTTTGTTCAAGTTGCGGATTCTTAAGGTTTGAAAATAGATGATATCGTTTAAAGTCGGATTCTTAAGCATTGTAAATAGATGACTTTGTTCAAGTTGCGAGTTCTTAAGGTTTGAAAATAGATGATATCGTTTAAAGTCGGATTCTAAAGTATTGTAAATAGATGACTTTGTTCAAGTGTCGGATTCTTAAATTTTGAAAATAGATGATATCGTTTAAGATCGGTCTCCAAACCATTGTAAATAGATGACTGTGTTCAAGTTGCGGATTCTTAAGGTTGGAAAATAGAGTATATCGTTTAAAGTCGGATTCTGAAGCATTGTAAATACATGACTTTGTTCAAGTTGCCGAATCTTAAGCTTTGAAAATAGATGATATGGTTTAAAGTCGGATTCTAAAGCATTGTAAATAGATGACTTTGTTCAAGTTGCGGATTCTTAAGGTTTGAAAATAGATGATATCGTTTTAAGTCGGATTCTAAAGCATTGTAAATAGATGACTTTGTTCAAGTTGCGGTTCTTAAGGTTTGAAAATAGATGATATCGTTTAAAATCGGATTCTAAAGCATTGTAAGTAGATGACTTTGTTCAAGTTGCGGATTCTTAAGGTTTGAAAATAGATGATATCGTTTAAAGTCGGATTCTAAATCATTGTAAATACATGACTTTGTTCAAGTTGCGGATTCTTAAGGTTTTAAAATAGATGATATCGTTTCAAGTCGGATACTAACGCATTGTAAAGAGATGACTTTGTTCAAGTTGAGGATTCTTAAGGTTTGAAAATAGATGATATCGTTTAAAGTCGGATTCTAAAGCATTGTAAATAGATGACTGTGTTCAAGTTGCGGATTCTTTAAGTTTGAAAATAGATGATATCGTTTAAGATCGGTCTCCAAACCATTGTAAATAGATGACTGTGTTCAAGTTGCGGATTCTTAAGGTTAGAAAATAGATGATATCGTTTAAAGTCGGATTCTAAAGCATTGTAAATAGATGACTTTGTTCAAGTTGCGGATTCTTAAGGTTTGAAAATAGATTATATCGTTTAAAGTCGGATTCTAAAGCATTGTAAATAGATGACTTTGTTCAAGTTGCGGATTCTTAAGGTTTGAAAATAGATGATATCGTTTAAAGTCGGATTCTAAAGCATTGTAAATAGATGACTTTGTTCAAGTTGCGAGTTCTTAAGGTTTGAAAATAGATGATATCGTTTAAAGTCGGATTCTAAAGTATTGTAAATAGATGACTTTGTTCAAGTGTCGGATTCTTAAATTTTGAAAATTAATGATATCGTTTAAAGTCGGATTCTGAAGCATTGTAAATAGATGACTTTGTTCAAGTTGCGGATTCTTAATGTTTTAAAATAGATGATATCGTTTAAAGTCGGATTCTAAAGCATTGTAAATAGATGACTGTGTTCAAGTTGCGGATACTTAAGGTTTGCAAAAAGATGATATCGTTTAAGATCGGATTCCAAACCATTGTAAATAGATGACTTTGTTAAGATGCAGATTCTTAAGGTTTGAAAATAGATGATATCATTTAAAGTCGGATTCTAAATCATTGTAAATAGATGACTTTGTTCAAGTTGCTGATTCTTAACTTTTGAAAATAGATGATATTGTTGTAAGTCGGATTCTAAAGAATTGTAAATAGATGACATTGTTAAAGTTGTGGATTCTTAAGGTGTGAAAAAAGATGATAATGTTTAAAGTCGGATTCTAAAGCATTGTAAATACATGACTTTGTTCAAGTTGCGGATTCTTAAGGTTTGAAAATAGATGATATCGTTTCAAGTCGGATTCTAAAGCATTGTAAATAGATGACTTTGTTCAAGTTGCGGATTCTTAAGGTTTGAAAATAGATGATATCGTTTAAAGTCGGATACTAAAGCATTGTAAATAGATGACTGTGTTGAAGTTGCGGATTCTTTAAGTTTGAAAATAGATGATATCGTTTAAGATCGGTCTCCAAACCATTGTAAATAGATGACTGTGTTCAAGTTGCGGATTCTTAAGGTTGGAAAATAGATGATATCGGTTAAAGTCGGATTCTAAAGCATTGTAAATAGATGACTTTGTTCAAGTTGCCGATACTTAAAGATTGAAAATAGATGATATCGGTTAAAGTCGGATTCTAAAGCATTGTAAATAGATGACTTTCTTCACGTTGCGGATTCTTAAGGTTTGAAAATAGATGATATCGTTTAAAATCGGATTCTAAAGCATTGTAAATAGATGACTTTGTTCAAGTTGCGGATTCTTAAGGTTTGAAAATAGATGATATCGTTTAAAGTCGGATTCTTAAGCATTGTAAATAGATGACTTTGTTCAAGTTGCGAGTTCTTAAGGTTTGAAAATAGATGATATCGTTTAAAGTCGGATTCTAAAGTATTGTAAATAGATGACTTTGTTCAAGTGTCGGATTCTTAAATTTTGAAAATAGATGATATCGTTTAAGATCGGTCTCCAAACCATTGTAAATAGATGACTGTGTTCAAGTTGCGGATTCTTAAGGTTGGAAAATAGAGTATATCGTTTAAAGTCGGATTCTGAAGCATTGTAAATACATGACTTTGTTCAAGTTGCCGAATCTTAAGCTTTGAAAATAGATGATATGGTTTAAAGTCGGATTCTAAAGCATTGTAAATAGATGACTTTGTTCAAGTTGCGGATTCTTAAGGTTTGAAAATAGATGATATCGTTTTAAGTCGGATTCTAAAGCATTGTAAATAGATGACTTTGTTCAAGTTGCGGGTTCTTAAGGTTTGAAAATAGATGATATCGTTTAAAATCGGATTCTAAAGCATTGTAAGTAGATGACTTTGTTCAAGTTGCGGATTCTTAAGGTTTGAAAATAGATGATATCGTTTAAAGTCGGATTCTAAATCATTGTAAATACATGACTTTGTTCAAGTTGCGGATTCTTAAGGTTTTAAAATAGATGATATCGTTTCAAGTCGGATACTAACGCATTGTAAAGAGATGACTTTGTTCAAGTTGAGGATTCTTAAGGTTTGAAAATAGATGATATCGTTTAAAGTCGGATTCTAAAGCATTGTAAATAGATGACTGTGTTCAAGTTGCGGATTCTTTAAGTTTGAAAATAGATGATATCGTTTAAGATCGGTCTCCAAACCATTGTAAATAGATGACTGTGTTCAAGTTGCGGATTCTTAAGGTTAGAAAATAGATGATATCGTTTAAAGTCGGATTCTAAAGCATTGTAAATAGATGACTTTGTTCAAGTTGCGGATTCTTAAGGTTTGAAAATAGATTATATCGTTTAAAGTCGGATTCTAAAGCATTGTAAATAGATGACTTTGTTCAAGTTGCGGATTCTTAAGGTTTGAAAATAGATGATATCGTTTAAAGTCGGATTCTAAAGCATTGTAAATAGATGACTTTGTTCAAGTTGCGAGTTCTTAAGGTTTGAAAATAGATGATATCGTTTAAAGTCGGATTCTAAAGTATTGTAAATAGATGACTTTGTTCAAGTGTCGGATTCTTAAATTTTGAAAATTAATGATATCGTTTAAAGTCGGATTCTGAAGCATTGTAAATAGATGACTTTGTTCAAGTTGCGGATTCTTAATGTTTTAAAATAGATGATATCGTTTAAAGTCGGATTCTAAAGCATTGTAAATAGATGACTGTGTTCAAGTTGCGGATACTTAAGGTTTGCAAAAAGATGATATCGTTTAAGATCGGATTCCAAACCATTGTAAATAGATGACTTTGTTAAGATGCAGATTCTTAAGGTTTGAAAATAGATGATATCATTTAAAGTCGGATTCTAAATCATTGTAAATAGATGACTTTGTTCAAGTTGCTGATTCTTAACTTTTGAAAATAGATGATATTGTTGTAAGTCGGATTCTAAAGAATTGTAAATAGATGACATTGTTAAAGTTGTGGATTCTTAAGGTGTGAAAAAAGATGATAATGTTTAAAGTCGGATTCTAAAGCATTGTAAATAGATGACTTTGTTCAAGTTGCGGATTCTTAAGGTTTGAAAATAGATGATATCGTTTAAAGTCGGATTCTAAAGCATTGTAAATAGATGACTTTGTTCAAGTTGCGGATTCTTAAGGTTTGAAAATAGATGATATCGTTTAAAATCGGATTCTAAAGCATTGTAAGTAGATGACTTTGTTCAAGTTGCGGATTTTTAAGGTTTGAAAATAGATGATATCGTTTAAAGTCGGATTCTAAATCATTGTAAATACATGACTTTGTTCAAGTTGCGGATTCTTAAGGTTTTAAAATAGATGATATCGTTTCAAGTCGGATACTAACGCATTTTAAATAGATGACTTTGTTCAAGTTGCGGATTCTTAAGGTTTGAAAATAGATGATATCGTTTAAAGTCGGATTCTAAAGCATTGTAAATAGATGACTGTGTTCAAGTTGCGGATTCTTTAAGTTTGAAAATAGATAGTATCGTTTAAGATCGGTCTCAAAACCATTGTAAATAGATGACTGTGTTCAAGTTGAGGATTCTTAAGGTTGGAAAATAGATGATATCGGTTAAAGTCGGATTCTAAAGCTTTGTAAATAGATGACTTTGTTCAAGTTGCGGATTCTTAAGGTTTGAAAATAGATGATATCGTTTAAAGTCGGATTCTAAAGCATTGTAAATAGATGACTTTGTTCAAGTTGCGGATACTTAAGGTTTGCAAATAGATGATATCGTTTAAGATCGGATTCCAAACCATTGTAAATAGATGACTTTGTTAAGTTGCAGATTCTTAAGGTTTGAAAATAGATGATATCGTTTAAAGTCGGATTCTAAAGCATTGTAAATAGATGACTTTGTTCAAGTGGCCGATTCTTGTGGTTTGAAAATAGATGATATCGTTTAAAGTCGGATTCTAAAGCATTGTAAATAGATGACTTTGTTCAAGTTGCGGATGTTTAAGGTTTTAAAATAGATGATATCGGTTAAAGTCGGATTCTAAAGCATTGTAAATAGATGACTTTGTTCAAGTTGCGGATTCTTAAGGTTTGAAAATAGATGATATCGTTTAAAGTCGGATTCTAACGCATTGTAAATAGATGACTTTGTTCAAGTTGCGGATTCTTAAGGTTTGAAAATAGATGATATCGTTTAAAGTCGGATTCTAAAGCATTGTAAATAGATGACTTTGTTCACATTGCGGATTCTTAAGGTTTGAAAATAGATGATATCGTTTGAAGTCGGATTCTTAAGCATTGTAAATAGATGACTTGTTCAAGTTGCCGAATCTTAAGCTTTGAAAATAGATGATATGGTTTAAAGTCGGATTCTAAAGCATTGTAAATAGATGACTTTGTTCAAGTTGCGGATTCTTAAGGTTTGAAAATAGATGGTATCGTTTAAAGTCGGATTCTAAAGCATTGTAAATAGATGACTTTGTTCAAGTTGCGGATTCTTAAGGTTTGAAAATAGATGATATCGTTTAAAGTCGGATTCTAAATCATTGTAAATACATGACTTTGTTCAAGTTGCGGATTCTTAAGGTTTGAAAATAGATGATATCGTTTCAAGTCGGATACTAACGCATTGTAAAGAGATGACTTTGTTCAAGTTGAGGATTCTTAAGGTTTGAAAATAGATGATATCGTTTAAAGTCGGATTCTAAAGCATTGTAAATAGATGACTGTGTTCAAGTTGCGGATTCTTTAAGTTTTAAAATAGATAATATCGTTTAAGATCGGTCTCCTAACCATTGTAAATAGATGACTGTGTTCAAGTTGCGGATTCTTAAGGTTGGAAAATAGATGATATCGGTTAAAGTCGGATTCTAAAGCATTGTAAATAGATGACTTTGTTCAAGTTGCGGATTCTTAAGGTTTGAAAATAGATGATATCGTTTAAAATCGGATTCTAAAGCATTGTAAATAGATGACTTTGTTCAAGTTGCGGATTCTTAAGGTTTGAAAATAGATGATATCGTTTAAAGTCGGATTCTAAAGCATTGTAAATAGATGACTTTGTTCAAGTTGCGAGTTCTTAAGGTTTGAAAATAGATGATATCGTTTAAAGTCGGATTCTAAAGTATTGTAAATAGATGACTTTGTTCAAGTGTCGGTTTCTTAAATTTTGAAAATTTATGGTATCGTTTAAAGTCGGATTCTGAAGCATTGTAAATAGATGACTTTGTTCAAGTGGCCGATTCTTGTGGTTTGAAAATAGATGATATCGTTTAAAGTCGGATTCTAAAGCATTGTAAATAGATGACTTTGTTCAAGTTGCGGATGTTTAAGGTTTGAAAATAGATGATATCGGTTAAAGTCGGATTCTAAAGCATTGTAAATAGATGACTTTGTTCAAGTTGCGGATTCTTAAGGTTGTAAAATAGATGATATCGTTTAAAGTCGGATTCTAACGCATTGTAAATAGATGACTTTGTTCAAGTTGCGGATTCTTAAGGTTTGAAAATAGATGATATCGTGTAAAGTCGGATTCTAAAGCATTGTAAATAGATGACTTTGTTCAAGTTGCGGATTCTTAAGGTTTGAAAATAGATGATATCGTTTGAAGTCGGATTCTTAAGCATTGTAAATAGATGACTTGTTCAAGTTGCCGAATCTTAAGCTTTGAAAATAGATGATATTGTTTAAAGTACGATTCTAAAGCATTGTAAATAGATGACTTTGTTCAAGTTGCGGATTCTTAAGGTTTGAAAATAGATGATATCGTTTAAAGTCGGATTCTAAAGCATTGTAAATAGATGACTTTGTTCAAGTTGCGGATTCTTAAGGTTTGAAAATAGATGATATCGTTTAAAGTCGGATTCTAAATCATTGTAAATACATGACTTTGTTCAAGTTGCGGATTCTTAAGGTTTTAAAATAGATGATATCGTTTCAAGTCGGATACTAACGCATTGTAAAGAGATGACTTTGTTCAAGTTGAGCATTCTTAAGGTTTGAAAATAGATGATATCGTTTAAAGTCGGATTCTAAAGCATTGTAAATAGATGACTGTGTTCAAGTTGCGGAGTCTTTAAGTTTGAAAATAGATGATATCGTTATAGATCGGTCTCCAAACCATTGTAAATAGATGACTGTGTTCAAGTTGCGGATTCTTAAGGTTGGAAAATAGATGATATCGGTTAAAGTCGGATTCTAAAGCATTGTAAATAGATGACTTTGTTCAAGTTGCGGATTCTTAAGGTTTGAAAATAGATGATATCGTTTAAAGTCGGATTCTAAAGCATTGTAAATAGATGACTTTGTTCAAGTTGCGAGTTCTTAAGGTTTGAAAATAGATGATATCGTTTAAAGTCGGATTCTAAAATATTGTAAATAGATGACTTTGTTCAAGTGTCGGATTCTTAAATTTTGAAAATTAATGATATCGTTTAAAGTCGGATTCTGAAGCATTGTAAATAGATGACTTTGTTCAAGTTGCGGATTCTTAATGTTTGAAAATAGATGATATCGTTTAAAGTCGGATTCTAAAGCATTGTAAATAGATGACTGTGTTCAAGTTGCGGATACTTAAGGTTTGCAAATAGATGATATCGTTTAAGATCGGATTCCAAACCATTGTAAATAGATGACTTTGTTAAGTTGCAGATTCTTAAGGTTTAAAAATAGATGATATCATTTAAAGTCGGATTCTAAATCATTGTAAATAGATGACTTTGTTCAAGTTGCTGATTCTTAACGTTTGAAAATAGATGATATTGTTGTAAGTCGGATTCTAAAGAATTGTAAATAGATGACATTGTTAAAGTTGTGGATTCTTAAGGCGTGAAAAAAGATGATAATGTTTAAAGTCGGATTCTAAAGCATTGTAAATAGATGACTTTGTTCAAGTTACGGATTCTAAAAGTTTGAAAATCGATGATATCGTTTAAAGTCGGATTCTAAAACATTGTAAATAGATGACTTTGTTCAAGTTGCGGATTCTTAAGGTTTGAAAATAGATGATATCTTTTAAAGTCGGATTCCAAAGCATTGTAAATAGATGACTTTGTTCAAGTTGCGGATTCTAAAAGTTTGAAAATAGATGATATCGTTTAAAGTCAGATTCTAAAGCATTGTAAATAGATGACTTGTTCAAGTCGCCGATTCTTAAGCATTGAAAATAGATGATATCGTTTAAAGCCGGATTCTAAAGCATTGTAAATAGATTACTTTGTTCAAGTTGCGGATTCTTTAGGTTTGACAATAGAGTATATCGTTAATAGATTATATCGTTTAAAGTCGGATTCTAACGCACTGTAAATAGATGACTTTGTTTAAGTTGCCGATTCTTAACGTTCGAAAATAGGTGATATCGTTTAAAATCGGATTCTAAAGCATTGTAAATAGATGAGTTTGTTCAAGTTGCGTATTCTTAAGGTTTGAAAATAGATGATATTGTTTAAAGTCGGGTTCTAATGAATTGTAAATAGATGACTTTGTTCAAGTTGAAGATTATTAAGGTTTGAAAATAGATGATGATGTTTAAAGTCGGATTCTAAAGCATTGTAAATAGATGACTGAGTTCTAGTTGCCGATTCTTAAGGTTTTAAAATAGATCATATCGTTTAAAGTCGGATTCTAAAGCATTGTAAATAGATGACTTTGTTCAAGTTGCCGATTCTTAAGGTTTGAAAATAGATGATATCGTTTAAAGTCGGATTCTAAAGCATTGTAAATAGATGACCTTGTTCAAGTTGCCGATTCTTAAGGTTTGAAAATAGATGATATCGTTTAAAGTGAGATTCTAAAGCATTGTAAATAGATGACTTAGTTCAAATTGCCGATTCTTAAGGTTTGAAAATAGATGATATCGTTTAAAGTCGGATTCTAAATCATTTTAAATAGAGGACTTTGTTCAATTTGCCGATTCTTAAGTTTTGAAAATAGATTATATCGTTTAAAGTCGGATTCTAAAGCATTGCAAATAGATGACTTTGTTCAAGTTTCCGATTCTTAAGGTTAGAAAATAGATGATATCGTTTAAAGTCGGATTCTAAAGCATTGTAAATAGATGACTTTGTTCAAGTTGCCGATTCTTAAGGTTTTAAAATAGATGATATCGTTTAAAGTCGGATTCTACAGCATTGTAAATAGATGACTTTGTTCAAGTGGCCGATACTTTAGGTTTGAAAATAGATGATATCTTTTAAAGTCGGATTCTAAAGCATTGTAAATAGATGACCTTGTTCAAGTTGCGGATTCTTAATGTTTGAAAATAGATGATATCGTTTTAAGTCGGATTCTAAAGCATTGCAAATAGATGACTTTGTTCAAGTTGCGGATTCTTAAGGTTTGAAAATAGATGATATCGTTTCAAGTCGGATTCTAAAGCATTGTAAATAGATGACCTTGTTCAAGTTGCGGATTCTTAATGTTTGAAAATAGATGATATCGTTTTAAGTCGGATTCTAAAGCATTGTAAATAGATGACTTTGTTCAAGTTGCGGATTCTTAAGGTTTGAAAATAGATGATATCGGTTAAAGTCGGATTCTAAAGCATTGTAAATAGATGACTTGTTCAAGTCGCCGATTCTTTAGCATTGAAAATAGATGATATCGTTTAAAGCCGGATTCTAAAGCATTGTAAATAGATTACTTTGTTCAAGTAGCGGATTCTTGAGGTTTGACAATAGAGTATATCGTTAATAGATTATATCGTTTAAAGTCGGATTCTAACGCACTGTAAATAGATGACTTTGTTTAAGTTGCCGATTCTTAACGTTCGAAAATAGGTGATATCGTTTAAAATCGGATTCTAAAGCATTGTAAATAGATGACTTTGTGCAAGTTGCGGATTCTTAAGGTTTGAAAATAGATGATATTGTTTAAAGTCGGGTTCTAATGAATTGTAAATAGATGACTTTGTTCAAGTTGAAGATTCTTAAGGTTTGAAAATAGATGATGATGTTTAAAGTCGGATTCTAAAGCATTGTAAATAGATGACTGAGTTCTAGTTGCCGATTCTTAAGGTTTTAAAATAGATCATATCGTTTAAAGTCGGATTCTAAAGCATTGTAAATAGATGACTTTGTTCAAGTTGCCGATTCTTAACGTTTGAAAATAGATGATATTGTTGTAAGTCGGATTCTAAAGAATTGTAAATAGATGACATTGTTAAAGTTGTGCATTCTTAAGGTGTAAAAAAAGATGATGATGTTTAAAGTCGGATTCTAAAGAATTGTAAATAGATAACTTTGTTCAAGTAGCAGATTCTTAATGTTTGAAAATAGATGATATCGTTTAAAGTGAGATTCTAAAGCATTGTAAATAGATGACTTAGTTCAAATTGCCGATTCTTAAGGTTTGAAAATAGATGATATCGTTTAAAGTCGGATTCTAAAGCATTGTAAATAGATGACCTTGTTCAAGTTGCCGATTCTTAAGGTTTGAAAATAGATGATATCGTTTAAAGTGAGAATCTTAAGCATTGTAAATAGATGACTTAGTTCAAATTGCCGATTCTTAAGGTTTGAAAATAGATGATATCGTTTAAAGTCGGATTCTAAATCATTTTAAATAGAGGACTTTGTTCAATTTGCCGATTCTTAAGTTTTGAAAATAGATTATATCGTTTAAAGTCGGATTCTACAGCATTGTAAATAGATGACTTTGTTCAAGTGGCCGATACTTTAGGTTTGAAAATAGATGATATCGTTTAAAGTCGGATTCTAAAGCATTGTAAATAGATGACCTTGTTCAAGTTGCGGATTCTTAATGTTTGAAAATAGATGATATCGTTTTAAGTCGGATTCTAAAGCATTGTAAATAGATGACTTTGTTCAAGTTGCGGATTCTTAAGGTTTGAAAATAGATGATATCGTTTCAAGTCGGATTCTAAAGCATTGTAAATAGATGACCTTGTTCAAGTTGCGGATTCTTAATGTTTGAAAATAGATGATATCGTTTTAAGTCGGATTCTAAAGCATTGTAAATAGATGACTTTGTTCAAGTTGCGGATTCTTAAGGTTTGAAAATAGATGATATCGTTTCAAGTCGGATTCTAAAGCATTGTAAATAGATGACTATGTTCAAGTGGCGGACTCTTAAGGTTTGAAAATAGATGATATTGTTTAAAGTACGATTCTAAAGCATTGTAAGTAGATGACTTTATTACAGTTGCGGATTCTTTAGGTTTGAAAATAGATGATATCGTTTAAAGTCGGATTCTAAAGCTTTGTAAATAGATGACTTTGTTCAAGTTGCCGATTCTTAAGCTTTGAAAATAGATGATATCGTTTTAAGTCGGATTCCAAAGCATTGTAAATAGATGACTTTGTTCAAGTTGCCGATTCTTAAGGTTTTAAAATAGATGATATCGTTTAAAGTCGGATTCTACAGCATTGTAAATAGATGACTTTGTTCAAGTGGCCGATACTTTAAGTTTGAAAATAGATGATATCGTTTAAAGTCGGATTCTAAAGCATTGTAAATAGATGACCTTGTTCAAGTTGCGGATTCGTAATGTTTGAAAATAGATGATATCGTTTTAAGTCGGATTCTAAAGCATTGTAAATAGATGACTTTGTTCAAGTTGCGGATTCTTAAGGTTTGAAAATAGATGATATCGTTTTCAGTCGGATTCTAAAGCATTGTAAATAGATGACTTTGTTCAAGTTGCCGATTCTTAAGGATTGAAAATAGATGATATCGTTGTAAGTCGGATTCTAAAGCATTGTAAATAGATGACTTTGTTCAAGTTGCCGATACTTAAGGATGTAAAATATATAATATCGGTTAAAGTCGGATTCTAAAGCATTGTAAATAGATGACTTTGTTCAAGTTGCGGACTCTGATAGTTTGAAAATAGATTATATCGTTTAAAGTCGGATTCTAAAGCATTGTAAATAGATGACTTTGTTCAAGTTGCGGATTCTTAAGGTTTGAAAATAAATGATATTGTTTAAAGTCGGATTCTAAAGCATTGTAAATAGATGACTTTGTTCAAGTTGCGGATTCTTAAGTTTTGAAAATAGATGATATCAATTAAATCCGGATTATAAAGCATTGTAAATAGATGACTTTGTTCAAGTTGCGGATTCTTTAGGTTTGAAAATAGATGATATCGTTTAAAGTCGGATTCTAAAGCATTGTAAATAGATGACTTTGTTCAAGTGGCCGATACTTTAGGTTTGAAAATAGATGATATCGTTTATAGTCGGATTCTAAAGCATTGTAAATAGATGACCTTGTTCAAGTTGCGGATGCTTGATGTTTGAAAATAGATGACATAGTTCAAAGTCGGATTCTAAAGCATTGTAAATAGATGACTTTGTTCAAGTTGCGGATTCTTAAGGTTTGAAAATAGATGATATCGTTTAAAGTCGGATTCTAAAGCATTGTAAATAGATGACTTTGTTCAAGTGGCGGACTCTTAAGGTTTGAAAATAGATGATATTGTTTAAAGTACGATTCTAAAGCATTGTAAGTAGATGACTTTATTACAGTTGCGGATTCTTAAGGTTTGAAAATAGATGACATTGTTTAAAGTCGCATTCTAAAGCATTGTAAATAGATGACTTTGTTCAAGTTGCGGATTCTTAAGGTTTGAAAATAGATGATATCGGTAAAAGTCGGATTCTAAAGCATTGTAAATAGATGACTTTGTTCAAGTTGCGGATTCTTAAGGTTTGAAAATAGATGATATCCTTTAAAGTCGGATTCTAAAGCATTGTAAATAGATGACTTTGTTCAAGTTGCGGATTCTTAATGTTTGAAAATAGATGATATCGGTTAAAGTCGGATTCTAAAGCATTGTAAATAGATGACTTTGTTCAAGTTGCGGATTCTTAAGGTTTGAAAATAGATTATATCGGTTAAAGTCGGATTCTAAAGCATTGTAAATAGATAACTTTGTTCAAGTTGCGGATTCTTAAGGGGGTGAAAATAGATGATATCGTTTAAAGTCGGATTCTAAAGCATTGTAAATAGATGACTTTGTTAAGTTGCGGATTCTTAAGGTTTGAAAATAGATGATATCGTTTAAAGTCGGATTCTACAGCATTTTAAATAGATGACTTTGTTCAAGTGGCCGATACTTTAGGTTTGAAAATAGATGATACTGTTTATAGTCGGATTCTAAAGCATTGTAAATAGATGACCTTGTTCAAGTTGCGGATGCTTGATGTTTGAAAATAGATGACATAGTTTAAAGTCGGATGCTAAAGCATTGTAAATAGATGACTTTGTTCAAGTTGCGGATTCTTAAGGTTTGAAAATAGATGATATCGTTTAAAGTCGGATTCTAAAGCATTGTAAATAAATGGCTTTGTTCAAGTTGCGGATTCTTAAGGTTTTAAAATAGATGATATTGTTTAAAGTACGATTCTAAAGCATTGTAAGTAGATGACTTTATTACAGTTGCGGATTCTTAAGGTTTGAAAATAGATGACATTGTTTAAAGTCGCATTCTAAAGCATTGTAAATAGAGGACTTTGTTCAAGTTGCGGATTCTTTAGGTTTGAAAATAGATGATATCGGTAAAAGTCGGATTCTAAAGCATTGTAAATAGATGACTTTGTTCAAGTTGCGGATTCTTAAGGTTTGAAAATAGATGATATCCTTTTAAGTCGGATTCTAAAGCATTGTAAATAGATGACTTTGTTCAAGTTGCGGATTCTTAAGGTTTAAAAATAGATGATATCGTTTAAAGTCGGATTCTACAGCATTTTAAATAGATGACTTTGTTCAAGTGGCCAATACTTTAGGTTTGAAAATAGATGATATCGTTTATAGTCGGATTCTAAAGCATTGTAAATAGATGACCTTGTTCAAGTAGCGGATGCTTGATGTTTGAAAATAGATGACATAGTTTAAAGTCGGATTCTAAAGCATTGTAAATAGATGACTTTGGGTAAGTTGCGGATTCTTAAGGTTTGAAAATAGATGATATCGTTTAAAGTCGGATTCTAAAGCATTGTAAATAGATGACTTTGTTCAAGTTGCGGATTCTTAAGGTTTGACAAGAGATTATATCGTTTAAAGTCGGATTCTAAAGTATTGTAAATAGATGACTTTTTCAAGTTGCGGATTCTTAAGGTTTGAAAATAGATGATATCGTTTAAAATCGGATTCTAAAGCATT